>SJYA01001559.1:782124-824822 GCA_006410615.1 Neotragus moschatus | reverse complement strand
TTCCTTATATGAAAATAATACAGAAATAATCCTGAGCTCCTTTATCACTTTAGTAATTGCAGGAATATCAAAAGCATGTATTATTGTTGGCAATAATTCCTAAATTAATTCTAATACAATATCAACCGTCATAAGCTCTCCAGCAAAATTTACATTAAAAAATTAGTAAAAATAATGTGTATGTGTGTGCACAAAAACCAAACTACATATACAAATGTTAATGATAGTTTTTCTCTGTGTATGGGTAGAATTGCAGGTGATTTTTATTAGCTGTTTTGTGCTCTCCTGTGTTTTCCAAATTCTCAATTAATATTTATCACTTTTTAAAATATGTAAAATAAGCTATAACTGTTAGTACAAAAAGAAATTTATAATACATAATTCAGAATACAATTCCCTCTTCTTTTAGCTTTATCCCAATGAACTAAGGTATTACATGGGAATTTTGAATATGTTTTCTTTTGCTGAAAAAAGGTAAAAATCCTAAATATATATTCAAGTATATGAGGAGCTACTAAGTGGAAATCACAGAAATTTGAGACAATTCCCTGGTGGTCCAGTGGTTGGGACCCTGCACTCAGTGCTGAGGGCCTGGATTCAGTCCTTGGTTGGGAACTAAGATCACACAAGTCAGGTGGCCAAAATAATTAAATAATAATTAAAAACAAATTACAGAATTTGGAAATTCATACTAATATTTTGTAGGTCCTGAAGTCTTTCTTAATTCAAAATTCTGGTAAATTTAGTGTTTATACTGTAAATAAACTGCTTTATTTTATATATAGTCTCAATATTTATTTTCACATATAGGTACCTTTATTAATGAAAAAGTAAATGCTCAAAATTAGAAAAAAATTACAACTTAAAGTACATAAAAGGAAAAAAGAAANTCAAACTTTCAATAAATTTAGTGTTTATACTGTAAATAAACTGCTTTATTTTATATATAGTCTCAATATTTATTTTCACATATAGGCACCTTTATTAATGAAAAAGTAAATGCTCAAAATTAGAAAAAAATTACAACTTAAAGTACATAAAAGGAAAAAAGAAAACCCTGGTATATTTCTGGATATACTTTAGGTGCCAAACTGACAAAGTGAGTCTTCGTATTATTTTGCTCTGATTTATCACAGGGAGTGAGAGAAAGAGATGATGAAAACAATTTGCCTAAAACTAAAATTTTCACCTCAGGATGTTTTGAAACAAGATAGAATACAAAATTATTACTTTCGTAAGAAGCTTAAAATTAATGATAACTAAAAAGAACTTAGTTCACTTAACTTTGTGAAGTTTTTAATATTCTTGACTACAGCATTAATATTAGATATAGTTTTCATTATCATATCTGAGCAGAGGTGTTAATATCATCATGCCATCACCCAGCAAACCTGAAAGGAAACTGATAGACAATTATCATAGACAAATAGACAATAGACTATCATAGACTGATAGACAAATATCATGTAATTTCTTTTACAGTATTAGAAGTAGTTACCATAGCCCTAAAAGAAATCTTGGCAGTATCATAACCTGATAAAGTGTATGATAAACTCATAACTTGAGAAAGATGAAGGGGAAATATTAAATTGGTATAAGAGGACTTCTGTTTCCAGGTAAGATGTAATTCCTTGGGATAAACTATAGCTCCCCACTGAAAACAACTACTAGAAAACAGGTAAAATATTTCAAAAAACTATTTAAAGACATTGAGAAGCTCTCATGGCAACCAGAATCCAAGAGACTAATAAGTCAGAAAGAAGAGAACTTCAGAAAGGTAAGGAGATAATCCTCAAGTTATTTTTTTCCATTGGAACATTCAACGATTCTTGATACAGAAAAACAGGCTCAAAGATCAGGTTCAGAGTGGAAGCAGAGGTTCTTAACTAAGGGGTAATGAATAAGTTTCAGAAACACTTGAAGATATTAAACAGAATCTCTGAACAGAGATTTGGACTTTCTTTGGACAGAAATTCGTGTGAGGGTGGGGCAAACTGGGAGAGAAGGATTGACATGTATACAGTAACATGTGTAAAACAGATGGCTAATGGGAAGCTGCTATATAGCGCAGGGAGATCAGCTTGGTGCTCTGTGATGACCTAGAGCAGGGGATGGAAGCAGAGGAGGCAGGCTCAAGAGGGAAGGGATATATGTGTACATATAGCTGATTCACTTAGCTGAACAGCAGAAACTAACACAACGTTGCAAAGCAATTATACTCCAATAAAAAATAAAATACACAGCTATAGTAGGAAAAAAGTATACAATTTCACATTTATGGAGTAAGAACAGGCAAGGCTAATCTATGGGGATGAAAATCAGAATAGAGGTTGTCTCTCTGGCGGGTTACGTTGTATGGGGTCACAGAGTCAGACACGGAACTAACACTTTCACTTTTCTAGATAGTGGAGGTCTTCCCTAGTGGCTCAATTGTAAACAATTCGCCTGCAATTCAGGAGACGAGCGTTCAATCCCTGGGTCGGGAAGATCCCCTGGAGAAGGCAATGGCAACCCAATCCGGTATTCTTGCCTGAGAAATCCCATGGACAGTTGAGCCTGGCAGGCTACAGTCCATGGAGTCAGAAAAGAGTCAGAGTCGAAAGCAACTTAGTGACTAAATAGCAACAACTAGATAGTGGGACGGATGAGAAAGGAGCATGAGCAAGCTCTCCAGGGTGATGGCAATGCTCTGTATGGACTGATTTTTAGTTGCAGAATTGCAACTGCATTTTCAGGAAATTGTGGAAAATTATGTATAGGACTTTGAATATAAAACTGTATATAAATAGGAAAATTCAATAATTAATAGTTACTTGCTCGCAGGGAATCAGAAGAAGGGGAGGAGAGTTGCAAGTTTCAGCATTAAAACATTTGATGGCATTAAGCCAATATAGTTTGCTTCATCCTTTTAGTCCTGGGACTCATCTTGTCATTTGGACCTAAGTTTTCAAAGCCCATGGGTCATCATCTCCTTCCCTCATCTTGTCATCAGAGAGCTCTATGGCCATTCCCAATGCTTGTTTGAGTAACTGCTTTTCTCCGCTTTTGGGTCTTATCAGCCTCCCTCTCTTATAGAACAACCACATCTTGGGTGTGATAACACATTTAATCTGGTAACAGTTCATGTATTATGGGCTTTGGAGCTAAACTACCCTGAAGTGACTGCACATCTCCACCTACTCTGAATTTCTGTGAACCATCTTTCCTTCTATTTTTACCTCTTAAACAGTTCTCCATGTTCACTCTCTTTACCCACAACTGTCAAAACCCTAGGTCAGGTCACTATAATTTCCTACCAGCCTCCTCCCAGAGCACCCAAACCTGCCCCAAAGTGCTAACCCTAGAGCACACTTCTCACTAATGACAGTGCCCCTCCCCCCGCCTTGGTAACTGGGGTGGCCTTCCTTTGCTCAGAGGACGAGAACCACACTTTTCAGGTCCTTATGGAGGCCCTGCGTGATCTGGTCTGAGCTGACCCTTCTCATCTCCTTATCATAATTCCCTTTATTCTTACCTCTGGCATCCTGGAATTGCTTGACATCCTTCAGCCATCAGTGGCTTTTGTATTTTTGGTCTTTTAGCTCAGAGCCTTTATACTCTGATTCTTTGACTTGTTTGCCACACTAACTCCTTTCCTGTCCTAACTAACCCTCTTTCTCCTTCAGAAGTCCTAACCTAAATAATCCTTCATCCTGGGAGCATGTCCAGCTTATACACATCAGGACTGGTTAGATCCTCTTAATAACACTCCTGTAACACCTTGTATTTATCCTTACAAACACTTACTACACCTGTAATTACATGTTCAATGTCTGGTCTCCTGGCCAAGATCCAACTTTCCACAAAGACAGGGGCTGGATCTGTTTTGTTCACCATGGCGCTCCCTGCCCTTGTCTCAATGGCCAGCACACATTAGGTGTGTGAGAGTCATTAGAGCTTTTCTTCCTAATGTGTGTCAGGCCTTGAGCCCATTCTAACCATCAGAGCAAGAGTAATTTTATACTAGGATAGGCCCTGTAATAACTTTTGACTTTGAACAGTTGGAGCTAAATAAAATCTTACTAAAATGACTTGCAGTTCTCTTTCAATAAGACACTGACAGAATCACTGGCTAAAGTTCCTAAGCTGCCTGGGGATGGATCTATAACCATCCCTCCCGCTCCCTCTCCTCTCCCCTTGCTGCCCCATTATCATACCTTCTTTTATCCTACGTTGATCATGTTAAGTCTTCATTTTTTCCCTTTGTTAACACTTTTCCTACTCCCCCATCCCACACCCACCTAAGCCAAATAACAAGCAGTGTGAAGTTTAATCAAGTGGAAAATTACATTAATTCCCACAGTGTCTAAGAACATTTACTAAGGGCAAGCTCACAGTATATATTTTTACAACTGAGAAATCAGAGACAGGAAAGTATTTTGTATTGTTATTGATTTCTTTTAAGCAGTTGTTTTTCAATATCTTTAGCAGCATCACTAGGGACTTGACCTAATTTTGTTAGCAGCAGACTTCTCATTTATCTTGAAGATAATCTGCATAAAGGGTGTTAGTAGATTTCCCTTACCCTTTATAGACACTTTTTGGTTAACTGGATTAAATATTTGCTGATTTTCTTTTACTATTCTATTAACCAATGTCAATAATAAGTAATACTTTATCATTGGCCTATAATTTATGATGTATTTTAATTCATTCAGAGCACAATATTCTAATGATCCATAATTCCTTTTTAAAAAACAGCTTTTCCCTTCCTCTCTGTTCATCTTGGGGCTTCCCAAGTGGTCCAGTGGGTAAAGAATCTGCTTGCAATGCAGGAGATACAAGAAAAGTGTGTTCAATTCCTAGGTCAGGAAGATCTCCCGATTCCAACATTCCAATATTCTTGCCTGGAGAATCCCATGGACAGAGTGCCTAGTGGGCTATAGTCCATAGGGTCACAAAGAGTCAAACACAACGAAACCAACTCTAGCACGCACATGCTCTGTTCATCTCAGGTAACTTGGGAGTATTTTATAGCCAGGATCCTCTATAAGGTAGCAAAGACAAGGCCTGGTTTTTACATTTGTCTGACTCTACACCTCCTACCTTCATAACAAATGCTGTAGCAGAGTGATCCATTTTCTCGCCCCTCTATTGGCATATCTGCTGGAGTGTGTAATAGTCACTGACATATTGCACAGATAGGTGATTATTTGGCTGACTAGTTACCACCTGCAAGTTTCAGAGCTTCTTTCCATCAAACTTTCTGAATATAAAATGCTGGTGCTTAGAAGTGACTTATTCAGATGCTGAAGAAGAAAGGGCAGTTGGTGGGATGGCAATGGAATTACTCTTGTGGAGATACTTGTAGGGCTTCTGCTCATGTCATAATTATACCGCTTTCCTGAGAACTGCCTCCTGGGAGTGATGGGCCCCTGGGAGATGGTTTTATACTCTGTGACTCCATCCCTTGTCCATCATCTCCTTGACCTGGGATAGATATCTGAGTCAGGCTGAAGCAATCAGTTTCTGCCTGTTTTATGTAGAGGCATGTGGGTCAAGGGAATTGAAGCAGAGTCTTCAGTAACTGGACCTATAACAACATGTAAACTCGGGAGCACTGTGATGGTTGTCCTTGGACTGATCGAGAGGGCCCAGAAATGGAGAAAGCAGATGTATGAGGAAAAGAAGGAGGCACGGAGGGAGCCAGGAGATTACACAGAGCACTGAAACCTTTGCTTTCATGAGAGCAGTCCACTTTGTGGCCCAGAAGCGTTCCAAACTTTGTTACCATAAGATATCAGAAATTATTCCTTTTATTATTTCTATTAAATACCCCACCCCCTTTTGCTTAGACTAGCTTAATTTGGCTTTTATAACTAGCTTTGAAAGAGCTCTAACTAATGAGCCTATTGACACTGTTCTCGACATGAAACTTCCAAATCCTCTGGTCCTTTCTTCTCAGTTTCTTCACTGTGCAGGCTGCTACTATTTCTGCTCCTGAACTGGCTTTACAAACATGTTGCTCACAAGGCCTGCTTCCCCTCTGAGTAGATAACACTTTACACTGGACACTGAGGCTAACAGATGGAATGCAAATGATCTCATCTCTCTTTAGCTGTGGCCAAGCATGGACAGGGTGCCAAGTCATGTCAAACAGGGTGTCCTTCCTTGCACACCTCGCACACTGAGTAACACCCGCATGCCTGGACTCTCAGCAGACACACAGCTCCTCCATCCTGTCCAGTGTGGATATTATAAAATGACAGTAATGATGCACACACCCAACTTTCAGATTTCTCTTCATGTGAAGGGGTAGTGCAGAGTTTCATGTTAGCATACGAACTTTCATACCTCCTCCCCCATTTTCATAACTTTAGTGTCACTAGCTAACAGTTTTTGAGGTTTTACAGTGTGTTAAGCACTGCACTATACTCTGTATAGATTTCACCATTTATTTATACAAAGGGAAAATAAATTTGCTTAGGCCAGCTTAGTTTGGCTTCTGTAACTTGAAGTCAAAGAGTTCTAATTAAGGAGCCTATAAGCTTTTTTCTTATGATCTAAGAATATCTTAAAAATTAGGTCAGAAATAAAAGCAAAAGAAACAAAAGAGANAAGCCAGAAAGAAAAACACCAATACAGTATACTAACACGTATATATGGAATTTAGAAAGACGGTAATGATAACCCTGTATGTGAGACAGCAAATAGACACAGATGTATAGAACAGACTTTTGGACTCTGTGGGAGAGGGAGAGGGTGGGATAATTTGGGAGAATGGCATCGAAAAATGTATAATATCACATAAGAAAGAAATCGCCAGTCTAGGTTCGATACAGGATACAGGATGCTTGGGGCTAGTGTACTGGGATGACCCAGAGAGATGGCATGGAGATGGAGGTGGGAGGGGGTTCAGGATTGGGAACACATGCACACCCATGGAAGATTCATGTTGATGTATGGCAAAACCAATACAATAAAGTAAAATAAAGTAGAAAAAAAAAAAAAAACCCATCGGTGATCATGTTTAGCCTATAGGCCTCCAGTGTCTCCTCTGATAGTTTTTCTAATTTAATAGGTGACTGTTACATAGAGTGGGACCAAGAATAAAAATTATCTGTTACATTGAGTGGGACCTTGCAAAAATATGGAGCCCAGACTCAGTAACCTTCTGACTCTAAATTTACACATCCACCTAAATCACCACATTGTACCATTCCCTATTATTTCACTCACTGGATTTTATTGTAATGGGGTTTTATACCATTAAACTGTAAACTTGAGGGCAAACCCCATGCCTCATTCATTTTATTGAATGCAAGTGTGAATGAATACAATTTTGAGATAACAAACATAAAAGTGATTAAAATCATATTTTAATTTGTGATAAAATAACTTTAGTCCCATTTATTCCTCTCACAAAAATGGCCTTGAACTTACTTCCCAAGTCTTAGTTTCTTTACTTACACAACAGTGTTCCATGTTCCTAGTTTGGGTCACTATAGATACCATCTGGAATGCTTTTGAATTCAGTTCAGAAATTACACATTATAAACATAGAAGAATAATATATTAAGTTTGAGAACTTGAATATGTATGTCAGGCAAGTTCATTTGAATTTGAAAGAAATATAAAAGTCAGCCTGTATTGAAAAGGAATATGTTCTCTTTGAAGCTGTAGCAGAATCTGAGCCCCATGGTCTCAACATAGAATTTGAAAACATAAAATATGAGTATTGAAAGTAGCTATTTCTGTCTTATTTGCAAAATGAGTATATTATTCAAAAGAGGGGGAAAAGTAAACAATGCTGACTGCAGATTTGCTGCACCTGCTGGGAACAAGTTGTACCCATCCCCCACGTGCACATGTCCTTCATCCCTCCCCCTGCACTTAAGCCCATGGTCTCTAAAGATGGTCTGTTACCATGGCTGCTCCTCAACACACAACTTACTAACTTATTTTCATCTTAAGTTATGACTGATGTGCTTTTAGGTCATAGTGTTACTTCAGAGAGTAAAGGTATTTCAGCTTGCTTTTTCCAGGGAGCATAAGGCTTTACCCCAAATGAAATATCCTCTCTCTGGCAGGCCCAGGCACTATGACTGGCTGTTCTAGCCCCTTCTAATCAGAGCTGAATGAAGGGAACTCGTTCATTCTCATCTGAGTCTGACTCTGAATACACTGCACTCTTCTTTCTTCTACAAGCAGCCTGAACTTAGGAGCTGTGAGTCCTCCAGGTCCACTCACAAGGCCAGGACAACACACCTTTCTCTTCAGCTTTTCCACATTTGTCCCATCTCAACTCTTACAATGTTTGTATCCCTGGAGGCCTGATAAGATCAGTAGTAAAGGTTTGTATTTTCAGATTTTATTTAAAATTTCTCTAATTTCCCAGCTTGATTCTTTTCTAATGTCAGGCAACACTCAGGTAACTAAATGAGAACCGGCATCAACCACAGTCAACATGCTCCTCAGAGCTGGTGCTTCATCATGACACTTGTCAATTGATGTCAGATAGCTCTACTGCAAGGGCACAGCTCTGGGCCAGACTGCCCAGCATAAACTGTAAGATCTCTACATTTTTGTTTCTCCTCGTCTATCAGTTGCTTTCTCATATACTATAAGTGAGCTGACATTTCTCCTGTATTATACCACTCCTCCCTCTTCCCTGGCCTCCTTAGATACTGTCTAAACTTCTTAACTCCTTTAATGATGAACCCCTCAATTTACTGCAATAAAAATTCTACCCACATCACACCGCTGAAATCACTCAAAGATAACCATGGTGTCTCCATCCATGGAGATCACAAGTTCTATCATCCTGAAACAGTCTGTTATGGACTAAATGGTTGTGCTTCCCTTAAATTCGTGTGTTGACATCTTAACCCCTCAACATGATGGTATTAGGAGGTGGAGCCTTTGGGAGGTGATTAGGGTTAGACGGCAGCTGTCTGCAACCCAAATGGGAGAGGTCTTACTGGAACTCAGCCATAACGAAACCCTGATCTTGGACTCTCAGCCTCCAGAACTGTGAAATGATAGATGTTTGTCTTTTAAGCCTCCAGTCTGTGGGATTTTCCTATGGCAACAGAGTGGATTAAAATAGTCGCTTGCTTGGTTTCCTTGATAATGCAAAATTTCTCTGTCCACCTCCCCCTTTTATTATGTGTTGTTTATTGCTTTCAGTTTTTCCTTATTTATCTTCTCTCTTAAATGTAAGTAAGTGTTTCTTAATGTTCTTCCTCTGACTTTCTTCTAGTCTCATATCACAATCACTCTTTTGGCCACTGACATCGACAATTAATCCTCAAATCTAGACCTCTGGCTCAGACCTGCGTCTTAAGCTCCTGACTTAAATTGTTAAATAATCTTATGGATGCCTCTGTTTGAATTACTGTTACAGGATTTTTGATTGGTTAAGTCTGAAACCCAACTTAGCAACATTTCCCCAGTCCTACTCCTGTATTCCCTATCAGTTTTCATGGTAATTGTACTTTTTTACTACCAACTGCTACACGGTAGTTGTAGCTGAAATTATGAGAGTTGTTCAAACAATAATTTATATTGTTCATGCCTTTCTTCCTCTCCCAAAATCAATATTTCAGTTCTAATGACTTAAGCTCAGAAAATGTCTTCATAAGCATGCCTTGGATTTGACTTTTCTTTCTTTGCTCTCATTTAAACCTTTTATTTTTAACCTATCCTCTGGATTATTGTAGCACTCTATTAACTAGTCTGTCCACGGTTGATCTATTCCCATAAAGCTCATACATGATCATAAAATTTCACAAAAGTCATTAATGCATCTTGTGGTCTTCATAATAAGTATCCAAATTTCTTCTTAGAACACTGATCACTATCTGTAATCTCCTTTTTTTGTATTTACAAATTTTCCCGCACTACACCTCTCCATGTACTTTACTCAACAGATTCCATATTTTAAACCAAAATTACACTAACATTTCTGAATTCTTTGCTTATATTATTTTCTGCATGTGAAATGGTCTCTCCATAGCACGTTTTCTCTTGTTGAAAAGCATCCTTTATGGTTAAGTTCAAATGCCACTTTTATACTTTTATCAAGAAGTCTTTCCTCATCTTTCCATAGACTCCATTCCATTTAGCTGGGCTGAATCTCTTTCTTCCCTGAAAACACAAAATGCTATATGGGTCCTCTATTATGGCACCTAACCCAGCATATTTAGTTGTAATTTTTTAGGGTTTCCCTTACTATATTGCAAGACTGGTGCAGTCTGTGCCCATCTCTTAAATCTTTTTTTATCCTAAATATTAACTAGCATCATACCAAGTACCTAAGTGCTTTTATGAAGCATATGTTACTGTTGACACACTTGTTGATTAAATAAGTGGATAATAAACAGTATATCCACCATAAATGTTGCTCTCAAGTAGTAAATTTCTATGATAACTACTTATATAATATCTTCTGAAAGTTACTATAAAACCAAGTGAAGAATCACAATGACTTTTAAAGCCATTTATTATATGACTAAGGGAAAAATAATTTTTAAATGACAGATTTTCTCATTTACAAGCTAGAAGAGTGAATGAGCTCTTTTTATGAAAGAGAACATGTTATCTCTATTTGATTTGATGTCTTCTGGCTAACAGCTGTCATTCCTTTCATGATAAAGGAAGAAAGATTAGAGCATACACACTAATGCTGCAGACTTCTTTATCTTTTCTTATGGACAAAACATGTTTCTAGCAGATCAAGAGGAAGATGTCCTCAGAGCATCATTCCACTTGTATTTCACTTAGAGCTTTTGCTCTCATTAAAAGCATATATATAGATGCTTAAGAAATAATCACAAGAACATATTAATACACTATTTACTTAGAAGCCTATGTTTTAAAATTACCTCCTTGAATCAATCTAATGCATTTTTTCTGGTGATTATCATTGCTTTTAGTTTTGCTTGCAATTATGCACCCCAAAAAAGTCACAGGAGTGTGTTGTCACATTTCAGCTCCATGTGCCCTCAGACTATTTGGCACTCGTTGAGGTTATTTATTTAAAAAATGACTAGAAATGTTAGTTTGACATTTAGCCATTGATATAATTATTTTTTTTAAAGAAAGCATGTCATTTACATAATGTTTTAAGCTTTTAGTTGCATAATGCTAATTCATTTTGCTTTAAAAGGAAGCGACAAGTAACTCAGACCTAAATAACTTAATTACTCATATCTATGGATTTCTATGTTTCCTCTCCTGCCAAGAAAGAGAATTTTACCAATATCTTTATATTAAGTTAGGGCCTGAATATGTTCCCATTCAAATACATTAACAGCTTAAGATATTAGCCTGGTCAAAATAATTATGTTATTCAGTTGATCTTCCAGGACAGGATTATGCCTAGTAGGACTTCTAACTATAAGCAACTCAAGTAATCCAAACACCCAATCTATTGATTAAACTCCTCCTAAATTTTATCTCAGAAATCATAAAGGCAAGTGCCCAAACCTTTGGTGGTGTCAGATATATGGTGTGAACAAAACAACAAATTGAAGTAAACTTTGCAAAAACAGACACACAACATCAGCCATTCCCTCTATCTCAGAAACAGCCTGGTGTGAATATAGTCGGACTTGCAACTACTCAGAATAATATCAAAAAAGATAGATCAGTTGGAAGCTCTTCATTACAGCATCTGTTCTGTGTTTATAGCTACATATGCAGACTGCTGAACACCCACAGTGCACCATAAACGTAGGGATTACACATCCAGAATGGCAATACACTCACTGGGTGATGTGTTCCCTAGAGTTTTCAGCCCCTTGCTTTAGTTGGCAAAACTCTGCTAGATTTTTATTGCTGTAGAAAATATTAGATTGTTTGTGATTTTTGCAACTTTGGAGACAAACCAGGAAATCATATACCAGCAGTAAAAAGGTAAAAACAGGCCCTGAGATTATTGTTATATTTTAAAAGTACAGTCTCATAGAGAGTTACAAGAGAAGTAACAGCAAAGTAAGTGAGAAAAATGAGTACATAAATGATCACTTTCTGTGGAAATTTAACCTCAAATACCCTCTGTGGATCAGCTCAGCTGTGTGACACACTTTGGAGGAGCTACCAATTCTACAAAGAAAGCTGCATATCAGAATTACTAATTAGAAGTATTATTTCTTATTGTCAGGATCTATTAACATGTGATAAATAAAAGATAGCCAATAGTTGAGCAATGCATTGAGTGCTGAAAGCAGTGCTTCCTAGACAACCAGCTCAATTTAGACCAAGGAAACTTTTCTCTCAAAAGTGTGATTCCAATGAAATTAATTTCTAAATTCATAATGCTGGGAATATTCTCAGCTCCTAATGAAAGCAGTTCCAGGTGTGAGAAGGTAATCAGAATAAGCACAATACCTGGGGACTCTATACATGGTAAGCTAACTTCACTTTATCCCAGCAGTGAAGCAATGTGTACTAAGGATTAGTCACTGCTTTCTTGGACAGGTGCCCATATCTGTCTCTCACAGAATCACTGAGAGAGCTGTCAAAATGCATAATCCTGAGTACCAACAAAAGATATCTTGATTACATAGGCTCCCTCTTTCCATTTAATGGTTAGAAGAACAGTTTTCAGAAATGACTCATGACCAAAAATCATAAGAAAACTTCTGAAGAACCCTAACGAAGGCAGTTAGAAAACATGGAGCTGAGTAACGGTAGATGGTGGAATGGAACACTCAAAAAGCCATATGGGCTGCAACAGAAGTCTCTTAGTCTTCACAAACATTTGGGTTTAAAGAGTGTTTTCTCCCTTCTTTTCATTTTTTCCCCTCTCATTCCTTCCATCTAAATGATAATTGTCATGATGCCATTGTACATCTGGACTCTGTAGCTATGGTCTTTTTTTTTTTTTTTTTTTTTATTTCACGGCACTGTTGTTTTGCTTTCATGCTCAGTGGAACTGAGGGATGTTGGTTAGAATGAAAAATCAGGGCAAGGGAAGAAAACAAATTAGTGGTTTTAATAATCAGAATTTCATGAAGAAGTAGATGTAAACTAATGACTTCATCCTTAACACTGAAAAAAAATTAGGGATGCTTTGTTTGAAGTAATAATAAAACTTGTTGGACTTCAAAAATATTTATTTCCTAGAGACTCCCTCATCTGAGCCTCATACCTATTACATGGTTTCTGTAAAAGAGATCCATGGTGCTGCTTTGCAAGCAAAGATATAAAACCCAGAAATTTAAGGCATGTAGATTTTTTGACATATGTTATGATGAGAAATTTCATGCCAGTTAAGGCCTAGGCAAAGAATAGCTAACTAAACGGAAGTTACTTAAGAGTCACACAAATTCATAGTGGTTTGTTGTTCTCACTTAACAAAAGGGGGAAAATAACACCCATTCCTCTTGCCTTGCTGACTTATTAAAGTGCACAGAATAGTGCTAAAACAATTACATAACTATTACTATTAAAAGCCTTCACTTTCATAAGATTGTTTCAAAAAGTAAAAATACTGCTACTGGGGGAAATAGTTTCGTTTTTGGAAAATTAAATTACTGTTAGAACGTTAAGCATGCATGTTATTTTAAATGTTGTAAATGTGACATGAAATCTGTTTTCATGGGTCTCAGAATGAGATGACACATGCAAATTTCAGCATATGCTTCCCTGCAAAACAGAGTCAGGAAAAAGACAGGACTGTGTGCACTCTATAAACTACTCAGAAAAATTACCAAAATAGAAATAAGCTGGACTTTGATGTTCACACTGACTCTCAAGTTTGAGCTCTTTACCTTAGTCTGGTTTCTTGTTTCGTTTGGTATTTGATGGCTAGAAATCATTCTGCTCATAACCTTGCAGTAGAGATAGGTCAATTCATGTGTAGCATTACGAAGTTTACAGTACACATAAAATAAAGAGGTGCCTGGTGAGATAGTTGCATAAGGAACTTATTTCAGGATATATTTGGTGCTTAACTAAACTCATATTTTGAAATCTGCCAATTCCCCCAGGTGCTAGATTTCTTCCCTCTCCATCCCAGGTAAGTAATGGCTCAAAAGTGATTAAAAAGTAAATCAGAAACTATCTCAACCATAATCTAAACTAGAAATTAGAACTAGAGATTGCATCTCTGCCCAGACCCCAGAGATGTACTGATACTCCACAGAAGGACCCATGTGAAAAAAAAAACATTAAGGGCAGAACAGAAGCTGTAGATTTCAGGTAAGAGAGAATATGCGCTCAGCTGGTTGTTGCTTCACACTCCTTGCTCTTTCAAAGAAATAAAAACACTGAAGACCTTTAGTACTAACACATTCCTACTGCAACAGAATGTGAGATTTGGGGGGGAAAAAAAGATTAAGAAAGGACATGGAAAACATTGGGGAAATGGAAGAACATGCTTTAGTCAAATAGAAGAAAATAGAAAGAGAGAGGGAGAGACAGAGAGAGAAATAGAAAAGGCAAACCCAGGCCAGACAACTCACTTGGCATTCCCTGCCCCTGCTTTCTTTCTTCGGAAAATGCTGAGTAAAGTGTTGGAGCGGCAGGGCAGCTTGCCATCGCCAACGTGCATGCGGACCACGTCGGAGGTGGTGAAGGCACTGCGGACATTCCTCTCGGGTTTGGCAATAATGATGTACATCTTGGGGGTGAACATGCACCCCAGGGCCACCGTTACACTGAGGCTCACTGCAAAGCAGGTAGTAATGATCTTGTAGTTGCTCCCAAAGTAAATGGGCACGAAAGCCAGCCAGATGATGCAGGTGGTGTACATGGTGAAGGCAATGTATTTGGCCTCATTGAAGTTGGCGGGCACATTGCGGGTCTTGAAGGCATAGTAGGTACAGCTCATGATGAGGAGCCCATTGTAGCCCAAAGGGGCCACCACCCCCAGGTTGCTGGTATTGCAGATAAGGTAGACTTCTTTGATGCTCGGGTAGGACAGGATGGGCATGGGGGGCTCCATGATGATCAGGGTTATCACCAAGGTTAGCTGCACGCTGATCAGAATTGAGGCAATGATCACCTGGGCCCAGGCGCTCATAAACCTGGGCTTCCGGGTACAGATCTTCTTCTTGCTGCCAGCCAAGATGCGTGCGATGCGGTTGGTTTTGGTCACTAAAGCGGAGTAGCACATGGCAGAAGAGAGGCCGACCAGGAGGCGCTGCAGGTAGCAGGAGGTGGTGGTGGGCTTGGCAATAAGGGTGAAAGGACAGACGTAACCCAGGAAGATGCCAGCTAGGATGATGTAGCAGAGCTCCCGGCTGGAGGACTTGACCACCGGTGTATCTCGATATAGCACGAAGATCAGGGTGACAAACAAGGTGACAAGGATGCCCAAGCAGGAAAAGACGATGGCTATGATGGACTCGATATTGCTCCACTCAAGATAGCGCACAGGAATGGGCTCACATCCTGTGATGAGAAAGACAGTTTCAAAATGAATCCAAGACTTTGCTGATCAGTAACGACAGTGCTTACTAGTTGCAGGGGCACAGCTATATATTCACTGGAGAAGGCAATGGCACCCCACTCCAGTACTCTTGCCTGGAAAATCCATGGATGGAGGAGCCTGGTGAGCTACAGTCCATGGGGTCCCTAAGAGTCGGACACAACTGAGCGACTTCACTTTGGCTTTTCACTTTCCTGCATTGGAGAAGGAAATGGCAATCCACTCCAGTATTCTTGCCTAGAGAATCCCAGGGATGGGGGAGCCTGGTGGGCTGCCTTCTATGGGGTCGCACAGAGTTGGACATGACTGAAGTGACTTAGCAGCAGCAGCAGCAGCAGCTATATTCACAGCTTCCATAATGTATGGTGTTTTAATTTCTTTTCTAAAAATACCTCCTTATCACACAAATAAAGATATACCATTGTTTTCTCTGGACAGTCATGCTCCCAAATCTAATCTCATCTCCAGCCTAATGTGACATACTTAAGCCTATAAAAACAGTCTTTTCTTAAAGTGTTATAAGTGGATGCTGCTTTGCCTATGGAACTCAGTTCTACACTTTCAGAAAATGAAGGGGAAAAATGGAAACTAAACTGAGTTTCGATTGCAAGTTAGATGGTCACAATGTAACAGAATAAGTTAATAAGAAATAAACCAACACATTTTTTATTTTTATGTAGCTAGCTATTGTTCGGCGACAAATCCAGCTCATAGACACGAGTCCAGCTCATTAGAAAAGCGTTTTCTTTCTTTCTTTCTTGCCAGCCAGAAAGCTGTTTTAAGCATAAATTTCATTTGAATTCCTTAGAAGAATCTGTTTTCTCTTATTTGCCACATATTATATTACTCACTTTAAGTTGCTTTAAGTCTTAGTGTCTCACCGCTTTAGTTATGTGTGATTTGTGTGTGGCATCTGAGGGCCTTTGACTTATCAGCCTCTAATAGACACGCTAAGGAAGGATGAAATCTCCCTCACCCACCTCTTGAAAGGAGAGACAGCCCTGTTTCTAAATGCCTGGCTTATCTTTTCCTTCCAGAATAAAGTCTGTTTTGTATTTCACAGAGAGAAAAACATTTGTCAAGTCTTGGCAAAAACCCTTTCACACGGTTTTGTGTTTGGTCTGGGCCGTTATTTCCCAAATTGTGAGAATAAAAACATATATTTCCATAAATTTAGGAAAAGATTCATTGTTCTAAAGCCATGAGAGCAAGGAACCACCAGAACCTGTTTTAAATCTGTTCAGTCATTCAACAAGCGCTGCCATCAGTGAACACAGCTTTTGCATGTTAACCAGTCAGTGTCAGTCTTGGCTTCTGATAATCACTCAATCAGCAACAGCCTCATTTTAACACATAACTGTCGACCACTCACAAGCACATGCTCCTGGCTGACCAGGATGGCCTCCCTCTTTTGTGTGTCAGGCGTTTTTCTGTATCAAAGTCTTAGCTCTTCCTGGAAGAACTCCTCCTTCCAAAATAAGCCACATTTTAACTCTAAATCTTTCTGTTTCCTTGATAAAGTTTAGAAAGATGATTTGATAGAATAATAACGACCATTTTGGGAGACTCAAGCAATAAATTAAAATATTTAAGAACAGCTTGGAGAAGGATATGGCAACCCACTCCAGTATTCTTGCCTGGGAAATCCCATGGACAGAGGAACCTGGTGGGCTACCGTCCGTGGGGCTGCAAAAGAGTCAGACATGACTTAGTGACTAAGCAACAACAGTAGACAAATTAGGAGATAAAATGCTTAATAGTCAATACAGTCAGCCCCCTACATGTGAACACGTTCTGTTCTGAGAGCATGCTTGTAAGTTTGATTTGTTCATAAGTCTAACAAAGTTAGCCTAGGTAGCCAACTATCATAATCGGCTATATAACACTGCTTTTACACTTGCTTCTGGACATCCTGGACTTGAAATAAACATGCTGTGCTACTGTGCTCTGTACAGTACTGTGCAGTACAGTACCCAAAAGCACAGCCACCTGCTCAGGATGCACTCCGTGACAGTGCATGCCAGACACCAGAACTAACTTACACGATTGGACGCGTGAACACACGTTCGCATCTTTGAAGGTTCAAAATTTGAAGGTTGGTATGTAGGGGACTTACTGTACTCAGCTCTTTTAATTGGCATTCTGAGGCTGCTAAATAAAATTCAAATTCCAACGGAGTCTTTGTCAAGGCCTTTGTAACATTCTGAAAGCTATTCTGTTCGTATTTCTCTTTTTTTATGCAACCTGGTTTTATAAATGAGATATTCTATCTTTAGAGTTTTTATTAGCAAAGAATACTGCATTTAAAATTCTTATAACACAAGTCAGATCACTGAAGTCGAATGAAAACCCTGGCCTAGAGCCAAATTGAGAGATATAATTAATGATTTTCCTAAACTTCAGGGGTACAGACAAAATATTTTGGGCAGAATTCAGGATTTTTGTTAGACAATTATTGTCCTGAACTGCAGATATGTACCAATTAACTAAATTAATTGTTAGCCTCATGTGGCAAAATATTTTTAAAGGAGTGGATTAGAAAAGGGAAGATTTAAATAACTCAGTGGTGTAACATTTTTAAATAGAAAATATATTGCATAAGAAAATTTCAGAAGTTTTTATTTCACTAAAAGATACAAAACAAAGATGAAAGATAGATTTTAGGAAACCATCAAACAATTATGGGGTAGATTCAAAACTGATGTAACAAGGACTATATCCACTGTGCAAATGGGCTCAGATCTGAATTAGGAGAATCAAACATGAAATGTTAAAATTAAAAATTACCAAGCTACAAAATATCTAATATTTGACCAGACATTTTCAGATAGACTTTAAAAGTAAATAAGCTAGAAATCAATATAATAATGGATCCTTAGTTAAAACAATTAAAGGGGCCTCTATTCTCTGTGATTTGGGAAGCTATAGATAAGAAAAGGGCTTCCCAGGTGGCACTAGTGGTAAAGAACCGGCTTGCCAGTGCAGGAGATGTAAGAGGTGTGAGTTCGATCCCTGGGTTGGGAAGATCCCTTGGAGGAAGGCGTGGCAACCCACTCCAGTATTTTTACCTGCAGAATCCCATGAACAGAGGAGCCTGGCAGGCTACTGTCCATAGGGATGTGAAGAACTGGACACACGACTGAAGTGACTTAGCATATAGCATGCAGATAAGAAAGTATATAGTTATCGCAAATAAAGGTATCATTTAAAGAATCATCACCCTAACCTAGAGCCTGTTATAAAGAGTGAGTGAAGTCGCTTAGTCGTGTCCAACTCTTTGCAGCCCTATGGACTGTAGCCTACCGGGCTCCTCCGTCCATGGGATTTTCCAGGCAAGACTACTGGAGTGAGTTGCCATTTCCTTCTCCAGGGGATCTTCCCAANTCATTTAAAGAATCATCACCCTAACCTAGAGCCTGTTATAAAGAGTGAGTGAAGTCGCTTAGTCGTGTCCAACTCTTTGCAGCCCTATGGACTGTAGCCTACCGGGCTCCTCCGTCCATGGGATTTTCCAGGCAAGACTACTGGAGTGAGTTGCCATTTCCTTCTCCAGGGGATCTTCCCAACCCAGGGAGTGAACCCGGGTCTCCTGTATTGTAGGCAGACGCTTTACTGTGTGAGCCACCAGGGAAGTCTTATTGTTATACAGAGAGAAATAAGTCAAAAAGAGAAAAACAAATATCATATATTAATGCATATATATGCTTCTCTGGTGGCTCAGTGGTAAAGAATCTACTTGCCAAGCAGGAGACCTGGGTTCAGTCCCTGGGTAGAGAAGATTTCCTGGAGAGGGCAATGGCAACCCACTTCAGTATTCTTCTCTGGGAAATTCCCATAGACAGAGGAGCCCTGTGGGCTACAAGCCATGGGGTCTCAAAGAAGTGTGACATGACTTAGTAACTAAACAACAACAATGTATATATATAGGGAATCTAGAAAAATGGTACTGAGGAACATATTTGCAGGGCAGAAATAGAGATGCAGACATAGAGAACAGATTTGTGGACACGGCAGGGGAAGGAGAGGAGGGGATGAATTGAGGGAGTAACATCGAAACATATACATTACCACATGTAAAACAGATAGTTAGTGGGAAGCTGCTTATATAACAAAGGGAGCCCAGCCCAGTGCTTTGTGATACCTAGACGGGTGGGAGGGAGGCTCCAAAGGGAGAGGACACGTGTATACATATGGATGATTCACACTGCTATGATGAAGAAACCAACACAACATTGAAAGCAATTAACCTCCAATTAAAAAAAAAAAGAATCATCACCTCATATTAGTAAAACTCAGGACAACTGCCTAAAATCTGTCTAATGACTTAACTCTGGGGAAGAAACTGGCACCCACGAAGTCCCTGTCTGTCCTCTGAACTCCCAGAAGAAATAATATTTCTTTGTTATTGATATAGATGCCTTTAATGTCTACCAATAATTTCACTATTAATAGAACATCTAATACCTTGGTTTAATAAAATAGTGAAAATCTTACGCACCAACACATAACTGGGACTTTGAGACTATTATAAGTATACATTATTCTTGGTGACACAAAACCCCACAACTCTAACATGTAGGGTTTACTGTCAGACAAGATGTG
Source organism: Neotragus moschatus (assembly GCA_006410615.1). Taxonomy (NCBI): domain Eukaryota; kingdom Metazoa; phylum Chordata; class Mammalia; order Artiodactyla; family Bovidae; genus Neotragus; species Neotragus moschatus. Next base: position 804,802 of record SJYA01001559.1, on the reverse strand, counting down.
CTACAGCTCTTGCACATGGTCAAGTTATAGTTGATTTAATCATGAAAATACCTGTTCAGTTCAGTTCAGTCACTCAGTTGTGTCCGACTCTTTGTGATCCCATGAATTGCAGCACGCCAGGCCTCCCAGTCCATCACCAACTCCCTGTCCACCCAAACTCATGTTCATTGAATCAGTGATGCCATCCAGCCATCTCATCCTCTGTCATCCCCTTCTATTCCTGCCCCCAATCCCTCCCAGCACCAGGGTCTTTTCCAATGAGTCAACTCTTTGCATGAGGTGGCCAAAGTACTGGAGTTTCAGCCTCAGCACCAGTCCTTCCAGTGAACACCCAGGACTGGTCCCCTTTAGGATAGACTGGTTGGATCTCCTTGCAGTTCAAGGGACTCTCAACAGTCTTCTCCAACACTACAGTTCAAAAGCATGAATTCCTTCATGTTCAGCTTTCTTCACAGTCCAACTCTCACATCCATACATGACCACTGGAAAAACCATAGCCTTGACTAGACGGACCTTTGTTGGCAAAGTAATGTCTCTGCTATCTAGGTTGGTCATAACTTTCCTTCCAAGGAGTAAGTGTCTTTTAATTTCATGGCTGTAGTCACCATCTGCAGTGATTTTGGAGCCCCCAAAAATAAAGTCTGATACTGTTTCCACTGTTTCCCCACCTATTTGCCATCAAGTTATGGGATCAGATGCCATGGTCTTCGTTTTCTGAATGTTGAGCTTTAAGCCAAATTTTCACTCTCCTCTTTCACTTTCATCAAGAGGCTCTTTAATTCCTCTTCACTTTCTGCCATAAGGGTGCATCTGCATATCTGAGGTTATTGAGATTTCTCCTGGCAATCTTGATTCCAGCTTGTGCTTCTTTCAGTCCAGCGTTTCTCATGATGTACTTTGCATATAAGTTAAATAAGCAGGGTGATAATATACAGCCTTCATGTACTCCTTTTCCTGTTTGGAAGCAGTCTGTTGTTCCATGTCCAGTTCTAACTGTTACTTCCTGGCCTGCATATAGGTTTCTCAAGAGGCAAGTCAGGTGGTCCAGTATTCCCATCTCTTTCAAAATTTTCCACAGTTTCTTGTGATCCACATAGTCAAAGGCTTTGACATAGTCAATAAAGCAGAAATAGATATTTTTCTGGAACTCTCTTGCTTTTCCCACGATCCAGCGGGTGTTGGTCTCTGGTTCCTCTGCCTTTCCTAAAACCAGCTTGAACAAATACCTGTACTATGTATAATTAAAAACATTATCCAAGTAGTGCCTGGTGTCCTAGAATTCCTATGGAGAAAGCACTCCACAGAAACAGGAAGATGGATTGAAACAGAGCACGCAAGCATACAGATCATCACAAGTACCTAGATCCCCACGAGTCTTTAATTTCCTATAAATATGAAAATGCTACACCATGATCTAGATGTATTAACAGTATGAAAGAAAGAAAAGTGAAAGCGGAAAAGTGAAAGTGAAAAAGTGAAATGTTAGTCTCTCAGTCAAGTCCAACTCCTTGCAGACCCTATGGACTGTAACCACCAGGCTCCTCCGTCTATGGAATTCTCCACGCAAGAATACTAGAGTGGGCTGACATTCCCTTCTCCAAGGGTTCATCCCAACCCAGGGATCAAACCCAGACTTGCTGCACTGCAGGCAGACTGTTTACCTTCTGAGCCACTGAGTAAATGAAATGAACAGTATGGCAATATCAAACAACTATTGTTCATTGTGGTAGGTAGCTTCTAAGATGACTCAGACTGATCCCCACATCCTGGGATTCATGTCTATGTGTAATGCCTTCCCTGTGAGTGTGAACTAGGCCTATGACTTGCTTCTTTTCTATAGAATATAGCACAGTTGGTAGGATGTCTCTCCCCTGATTAAGCTATGTAAGATGACCATCTTTATCTTGTAGCAGACTCTCTTGCTGGCTCTGATGAAACAACTCCTATTTTGCTCATGTCCACATGGCAAGGGACTGAAAGCAGTCCTCATCCCCAATCCCTGGCAAAACAAACAAACAAAACTGAAGCCCTAAATTCAAGTCTTTAATGATTGTATTCTGCCAATAACTAGCTAAGGGAATTTGGAAGTGCACCCTTCCATAATCAAGCCTTCAGACTAGACGCCATCCATAGCTGATACTTCAATTTTTAGCTTTGTGAGAGATTATGAAGCAGAGAACTCAGCTAAACTGTGCCCATATTTCTGGCCCACAGAAACTGTGAGATAATAAATGTGTATCATTGTAAGCTACTAAGTTTGGAGGAANTGGAAGTGCACCCTTCCATAATCAAGCCTTCAGACTAGACGCCATCCATAGCTGATACTTCAATTTTTAGCTTTGTGAGAGATTATGAAGCAGAGAACTCAGCTAAACTGTGCCCATATTTCTGGCCCACAGAAACTGTGAGATAATAAATGTGTATCATTGTAAGCTACTAAGTTTGGAGGAAATTTCATTGGAAAAGACCCTGATGCTGGGAGGGATTGGGGGCAGGAGGAGAAGGGGACGACAGAGGATGAGATGGCTGGATGGCATCACCGACTCGATGCACATGAGTTTGGGTGAACTCCGGGAGTTGGTGATGGACAGGGAGGCCTGGCGTGCTGCAATTCATGGGGTCGCAAAGAGTTGGACACGACTGAGCGACTGAACTGAACTGAACTGAATTTGTTACACAGCAATAGAGAATGAATTTACCTTTTAAAGCCAACCTCTTAATTTCATAGCCAATGCTTAGTCTCTTTGCCTAAGGATAGTTGCAGGCATAAACTAAGTTAATCAAAATATCTTTAGGTTTTGTACAAGGTCTTTAAGTTCTTGTACCATGTGTAATAAATCCCTATTATTAACTGAAATTGTCTAACGTTTCTGCTAATTAGCTAGTTATGAACAGCTGCTAATTCTCCCCATATTACTATTCACTGATGTAATAAGTGAGCATAATTAAGCTCTACAACCAAAGGAGAAGAATCTCAAGATTGTGTTTATGTTATTCAAGGAGTGTCCTTGTCAAATAGAATTTTGAATACCGAGTACTAAATATTAACATTGTTTCACCATGAGTCATACTAAAACTAAAAAGAAAACAACTAAGTTTAATACATGAGTAGTCCAGCCAGTATTATAAAATGCAATACTCTACCACAATATAAATATTTTTAATAATTGAATTTTGGCTTCTCTGTATCCTATCCAATTTTAAAAGAAAAAAGGTATATGTTAAGCTAATAACTGGTATAATTTTAGAATAATCCATTTATTTTATACTATGCAGAATACATCATGAGAAATGCTGGACTGGAAGAAACACAAGCTGAAATCAAGATTGCTGGGAGAAATATCAGTAACTTCAGATACGTAGATGACACCATCCTTATGGCAGAAAGTGAAGAGGAACTAAAGAGCCTCTTGATGAAAGTGAAAGAGGAGAGTGAAAAAGTTGGCTTAAGGCTCAACATTCGGAAAACAAAGATCATGGCATCCAGTCCCATCACTTCATGGGAAATAGATGGGAAACAGTGGAAACAGTGTCAGACTTTTTTTTTCTGGGCTCCAAAATCACTGCAGATAGTAATTGCAGCCATGAAATCAAAAGACACTTACTCCTTGGAAGAAAAGTTATGAGCAACCTAGATAGCATATTCAAAAGCAGAGACATTACTTTGCCAACTAAGGTCCGTCTAGTCAAGGCTATGGTTCTTCCAGTAGTCATGTATGGATGCGAGAGTCAGACTGTGAAGAAGGCTGAGCACTGAAGAATCGATGCTTTTGAACTGTGGTGTTGGAGAAGACTGTTTAGAGTCCCTTGGACTGCAAGGAGATCCAACCAGTCCATTCTGAAGGAGATCAGCCCTGGGATTTCTTTGGAGGGAATGATGCTGAAGCTGAAGCTCCAGTACTTTGGTCACCTCATGCGAAGAGTTGACTCATTGGAAAAGACTCTGATGCTGGGAGGGATTGGGGGCAGGAGAAGAAGGGGATGACAGAGGATGAGATGCCTGGATGGCCTCACTGACTCGATGGGTGTGAGTCCGAGTGAACTCCGGGAGTTGGTGATGGACAGGGAGGCCTGGTGTGCTGCGATTCATGGGATCACAAAGAGTTGGACACGACTGAGTGACTAAACTGAACNAGGCTGAGCACTGAAGAATCGATGCTTTTGAACTGTGGTGTTGGAGAAGACTGTTTAGAGTCCCTTGGACTGCAAGGAGATCCAACCAGTCCATTCTGAAGGAGATCAGCCCTGGGATTTCTTTGGAGGGAATGATGCTGAAGCTGAAGCTCCAGTACTTTGGTCACCTCATGCGAAGAGTTGACTCATTGGAAAAGACTCTGATGCTGGGAGGGATTGGGGGCAGGAGAAGAAGGGGATGACAGAGGATGAGATGCCTGGATGGCCTCACTGACTCGATGGGTGTGAGTCCGAGTGAACTCCGGGAGTTGGTGATGGACAGGGAGGCCTGGTGTGCTGCGATTCATGGGATCACAAAGAGTTGGACACGACTGAGTGACTAAACTGAACTGAACTGATAAAGACATGTTTTAAAGTCTTTAAATACTATAAAAACACATTTTAAAAAGTTTTCAGTTATTTTTAAAATAAACAATAATATCTTGATGTGTTGATGTTATATAAAATAATTGCTGCCATAGAAGTTCAGACCTGTAGCATTAAAAAAGGTACTATCAAGGTTAATACCAGTACTGTAAAATATAATAGAAATATTTTAGAGATGATTATACTATACGGACTACTCTAAATGTCCTTACACAAGTCTCATATAAAACAATAATGAATAGTGTATTAATGACAACAAAACAGGACAAACAAGTGCATTATCTCACACATGTGGACAGGCTGGACATTTTGTGTAATAGAGAATTTCAAGAGTTCAATTATAGGAACACAAAATCTAGCTAGCAAAGAAATTCTTAAAATAAATGCCAGATCTACAAGGATATTATCTGGCAAACCAGAATGGCTGTCTGGCAGCACCACATGAAGTATCCAATAGACACTAGATAAAATTCTGATGGAAAAAAATTAAAGAATTCATTTCAGTAGAAACAAATTGGCCACAAAATTAAACACTAATGGGAAAACATTTCCAGGATAGCAGATGCAGCCAGTTCATGCTTCATTTGTAATTAAATTAATCTGGGAAAACTGTAAAGGTGGGGACACTGACTGACACAATTGTAAAAGGATCCTGTGAGTAACTCCAAAAGCATTGCCTGCAGTTATCTTCTTCATTGGTTTATAAATATGTATTAGTTTAAACAGTGTGAATATTTTCTAAAGCATTCCCATGTTGACAAACCACAACACTTATAGTGTCTAAAATATGATCAGACTTGTAGTCTTAGCAAACATGTTTCAACTTACCAATCTAGGGATATGAAAACATTTCATTGGAACATTTATCCATGAATTTAAGTTATATGAAGCCATTCTCATTCTCAAACTTTTGAACAAATAAAAGAGAACCTTAATACTGCTGGAGGTTGCATTCCTAAGTGATTTTAACCTGAAGATTTTTCAGAGCACCTCCAGAAGCTGAAGTCTCATGGAAGCTAATGAGCTAATGTAACAACTTTGAAGCAACATGATCATTACACATGATCTTCTGTGAAGGATTATCTTCATATTCCTACATGTATCATACTCTTTTTCATATTCTCTTGCTTATTCATACCTTTCTTTTTGACTGATTAAAATCTATACAATATTTGTCCTTAATGTTCTCCTTACTGGTAATAAGTACTTGTCTAAACCTAGGTTTTACTAGAGACAATCATACTCTAACTCAATAATCCAAGTACTATTGTTAACTACAGTATTAGGATAATCTTTGCATATGCAAATATTTTACAAGTTCAAATACTTAGCAAGATTCAGAAGACTCACAGAACATGCTCATGTAATGTCTTCATTCAAAGGCAAAAGGAAAAGTACAGTGAGTGAAGGACAGCACAGGTTAGCAGCCAGGGACTGAGAGGCATCCAGGTATCCCTGGAGGTTGGGTAACTCTCCTCCTTAAACCTCAAAACAGGACAAATGAGTGTATTACCTCACATATGTGGCCACGATGGCTATTTTGTGTAATTCTCTCAAGATAGCAAAACTAGCACTTCTCAAATTTAAGATGTGCTCATTCCAACAAGGGCATGCTTTATCAGTGGATTGAGCTACCAAAATCTGCACAATGAACATTGATTTTGAGGCAGCACAAGATAGAAACTCTCACTGAAGTCTGTCATGGCCCTCAAGTTGTATGGCCAAGTCAGCTTGTCTAAAAAAATATGCATCAGTAAATGAAGTAACTTTGGTTGTCGCTAGTGGAGTTTTAAACTTTAAACCACATATCATAAATCCCAGCCCCCTTAATGTAACCAGTTTAAAGTGTAAAACTCCACTGGCCTGGAGAAGGAGATGCCAACCCACTCCAGTATTCCCTGCCTGGACAATTTCATGAACAGAGAAGCCTGGCAGGCTACAGTCCATGGGGTTGCAAAGTTGTATACAACTGAGCAACTAACATATACACATTAATGTAACCAGAAACTAAAGACTGACACTCAGCCATCTCCATAGGTAATCAGTCTTCCAAGTCTAGCTGTAAGTTAAGCCTACCTTACTCAGTGTACCATACACAAATGAAGAAAACCATCCTTCTGGTAGAAGTCTAAGTATTCTTGTGTTGCAACAGTAAGCAGTTTGTCATAACAATAACCCCAAAGCAGTATATCTACCCCACCATTCAGTGAGTTCAGTTTAGTCATTCAGTCGTGTCCAACTCTTTACAACCCCACGAACCACAGCACGCTCGGCTTCCCTGTCCATCACCAACTGCCTGGAGTCTACCCAAACCCATGTCCATTGAGTCAGTGAGGCTATCCAACCATCTCATGCTCTGTCGTCCCCTTCTTCTCCTGCCCTCAATCTTTCCCAGCATCAGGGTCTTTTCAAATGAGTCAGCTCCTCGCATGAGGTGGCCGAAGTATTGGAGTTTCAACTTCAGCATCAGTCCTTCCAATGAACATCCAGGACTGATCTCCTTTAAGATGGACTGGTTGGGTCTCCTTGCAGTCCAAGGGACTCTCAAGAGTCTTTTCCAACACTACAGTTCAAAAGCATCAATTCTTAAATGCTCAGCACCATTATGATTGCTTTATCTCTCGTGAAGATCCTAGTTTCCTTTTTTCCTATGTGAAAAGCAAGATTTTCAGTGCCAACCTAAGACCATCCAAAACAGAGTCACGTAGGGATTGGGACTGACAATTTACATTTTGAATAAGCTTCTTAGAAGTTGTTTTTTCTTCTTTCCTTTCCTTTCTTTCTTTCTTTCTTTTTTTTTTTCTATTTTTTAAGACATCCTAAATTGAGAAGGGCTAGCTTCAATATTTTGAGAGAATTAGACAAAATATCCATTGTCCATATATGTTATATGATGCAATGTACTTTATTTATCCTATTTTTTTTTTTAAAGAGAAGGGTTTCCCAAATCATTCCACCCTCTCCTGATGTGTGGCAAAACCAATACAATATTGTAAAGTAAAAAAGTAACAACAATAATAAAAAAAAGAAAAATAAATAAAATAAAGGGAAGAGTTTCCCAACCTCCAGTGTTTAGTAATTCCAAGACTAGAAGGGGTGGTGGTTAAAATCAATCAGGGGTCTAGAATGAGTGCCCTCAGCCTACTTGGCACCCACAAGGAGAAGACTTTAATAGGAGCTGTGCGTACTATATCTAAAGCACTGAGAACTTAAGGACCTGGCAGTGTTCATGGTTAGTTACCCCAGACAAGTCAGTTTCCTTCTAGCAGACTACAAGTTACTGAGCAAAATCCAAGAGAAGTGGAAATAACTCTAATCTGAGGACAAGGGTCAACTTCTAATTTTTGAACTAAATATTGGCTCACTTACAACATCCAAATGCATTAGAGGAGGTTAAAATTTGATATCTGAATACTTTCCAATTAAGTGAAGACAAATTTAATATGAAACAAGAAACAAAGATAGGCCACAATTATTCCAACTAACGTGTGTCGGGACATTTAATAACATTTACAATACTGATTCACAATTGCATAAGGCTTCATTGAAATGCTTTCTCTGATATTATTATGTTAATACAAATTACCTAAAAGGGGAAATTCTATTTATTACTCAATCTTTAAGCTCAAGTGTCTCTTCCTCTTTCTCTTGCCAGGGAAAACATGATTGCTTTTTTCTCTGTACTCATATGAAATTTTGTACATAGTCCTATTCCAGGACTTATAATTGTTGGCTTACATGTCTAGTTTTATATGAAGTTTATCTTCTAGGATATAAACCTTGTCTCATTCACCCATATGTCCCAATATCTCAAAAAAATACCTGGCACAAAGAAGGTGGTTGTGTATAATACAAAAGTAAATAAATAAGTAGCTAACATGAGAGGTGGCTACAACTGTTAGGTAGGGGAAAATAGTTAAAAGTTAATTTTTATAACAGTATTTTATATTTTTATTGTAAGACAGGGTAGTCTGACTTTATGAGGAATTATTTTATACTATTTGACTTTTTAAAAGGAATAAGCAGCATTGGGTTTCTTATAATTGGTCCATGAATTGTTAAACTATTATCAAGTTGTATATCATGGCAGAAGAAATCTCTGTTTATGCACCATAAGAAGTAAAGTGTGAAATTTAAATGCTGAATTAAAATGTGCATTTTCCCAAGAAGAAAACATGAGAAGCTTATTAACAGCTTCAGAAGACACTTCCTCTAAGAAATATAATTTTTTTTTCCTTCATAGCCAAAAAGCAACATATCCTAATGAGAATAAAAACTCACTTGTTAACATACTTTTATTCATTAATTTTAGTCTTTGGAGCATATATGCAAAGTATCTCATAAAATGATTTTAAGCATATTTTTAACAAACTTCACCTTCAGTAAAAAGCACTATTTTCCAAAGAATGATTTCTCATTTTAACTAAAGTTCAGTTAAAAAAATCCACCCATGAAAATAAAACACTTACTTAAAGGCAATGTGTATACTCCTCTTAGTATTTTACTGATTTTTGTTTTTCTCTGCCTGTGAGTCTTCTCTTTTCACAGCTACTGCTATCATGGCAACAGTCAAAACCACACTGCCGTGAACTGCGCCCTACTTGCTCTGAGCCTGACGTGGCACCCAGTAAGTGACAAATTGGACCTCATTTTCCATTCATGTGAAAGAGTGGAAGGGATGCAGAAACAATAGTGAAAGTGGAAGTGAAGTCGCTCAGTCGTGTCCGACTCTTTGCGATCCCATGGACTGTAGTCTACCAGGCTTCTCCATCTATGGGATTTTCCAGGCAAGAGTACTGGAGTGGGTGCCATTGCCTTCTCCAGGGGATCTTCCTGACCCAGGATCAGGTCTCCTGCATTGCAAGCAGATGCTTTACCCTCTGAGCTACCAGGGAAGCAGAAACAATAGGTTCTGTTAAAACTAAGTATAAATGAGGATGAGAGATGCATATTCTGAAAGATCTTAAACATAAGAGTTGTGACATAATTTGAATATATGACTCAAATGTAGCCGCTTGCCTGTTGTTACCAGATAAAGGCAGGATGGGCTGTTGCTTGGCTCAACTTTTTTGAATGTTAGTGATTTTTACATATATGATGGATGATAGTAGAGTTACTCCTCTAGAAAGATAGTTGCATTAAAATTATAAGTTGTGTTTATAATTAGGGAGGGTTTTTTTAAATTGTTGCTAACCTAGGATGGTCATTGCTTGGCAGTGGACAGACAATATATCCACAATGGAAGATGTCTAGGGGATAAAACATGACTTTGAGTTCCGTTATTACATTAGATCTTAAAAAAGTTTTTTTTTTCTATTTTAATATTGGATAGAAGTTCTTTTCATGTATGAGAGAAGCTTCAATTAAAGGGAAGCTGAGACGGTAGGAAAAGTCTGGGGAAGCTCCGAAAATGTAGACAAGAGGAAATCTTGTACCTCAAAGCCAGGACTTCTGACATTTAAGATTAATCTTAGAAAGGGGCTAGTTTTGTCTTTGATTCTCTTTCTTGTCAGCTGTGGTCTCAGTCAAAAAGCAGAGAGGACTGACTCTGAAGTCAAACCTAGTTTTCAAGCACAAGGGTGATCTAAGGAGACTACTTTCTCAAGATAAACAGGACAGGAAGCACACACTGAGTAAGAACAGTTCGTAAAGATGTGAACCTGTGCGGGAGGAGGCTTGTGTCCAGAACAAGGTTGGAAAAACTTCAAGTCAGTCCAATGCATGCAACCATGAAATAAATTCAGAGTGAAAGAAAGTGCTTTAGATCCAAAGACAAAAACTCCTAGATTCTCTAGGAGGCTTGTCCTATTAACCATCTGTATTGACCTAGATGAACTTGGGTGAGTTTCTTCTCTCTAATTCTCTCAATAGAACAAATATTTATCAGGCAGCAATTACATATGTTCAAGGCACCAGGCAGTGAGCCAGAGTTTCCCAAGGGATGGGACAGGGACTAGAATCTGATGGGTCCCGTCTCAAAATTAGTGAATGGGGATCTCTGCAGATGAGTAATTCTTAGGTGATTTTTAGGCATATTTGAAGTTGAAAACCAGCTTTCAGCAAGAGAATTAAAACCCGGGTGAATGAGACAGAGTTTGTACCTTCAAAAACATTCTAATTTCTTTTCATTTTAAAATGGCTTTTGTACCAGGTGACTGATAAAAGCTTTGATATTCAGACTACTTTCTAACCGTATTAACATTTTACATGTTTTTACTTTAAAAAGTATAATTTTAATTATTGATCTTTTTCTACTCAGCCAGCCATTTCTGATGTCCTCTGAATAAGCCACACAATTTCTTAGTTTTAGAGTCTTATTTGGGAAGAAGTGAAAAAGTAAACAGCACTTGTGAATGTTACCCTAATGATTTTCAACACCGCACAGGGAAGCGTGGGATCAGCAGTCAATGAACTAAGACCTGCTTCTAACTAGTTATGACCCTGAGCACACAAGTATGCCTCTCCAGGCCTTAGCTTTACGTTCTAAAATGAAGGATTGTGTTATTCAGATGATAAAATCTCTATGAACTCAAAGTTTCTATGGTTCTCTCACTCTTAAAATTTATGAACAACGTCTGTGACACATGTGTCATCTGTAAGCTCATATCAGAGTTTATGGAAATCAAAACTCATATGTACATGCTAAGTCGCTTCAGTCATTTTCAACTCTGTGGGACACTATGGACTGTCGCCTGCCAGGCTCCTCTTTCCGTGTGATCCTCCAGGCAAGAATACTGGAGTGGGTTGCCATTTCCTCCTCCAGGGGATCTTCCCATCCCAGGGACTGAACTTGTGTCTTCTGTCTCTTGCATTGGTAGGCAGGTTCTTTACCACTAGCGCCATCTGGGAAGCCCCAAAACTCACAGACCTGAACATGACTATTGGGAAGCTTACAAACTTGGGTAATCCATCCACAGGAATCCCACTGATTTTATGGGTAAATCATCTCCTGCATTCATTTATTCCTCTCTACTCCCATGTAGCTGCTCTGTTCACATCCTTTGAAATTACTCATTTGGACCAACATTGTAGCTTCCTTACTTCTCTCTGTTTTCAGTTTAGGTTCACTATCCTTCTCCACACTGCCATCATGGTTATCTTTCTGAGACACCAATATCATGACATTATTCACCACTTTAAATGCTTCTGTGGTTCTCCTATGCTTAAAGCCAAAATCCAAACATTTAGAACAAGTTCTTACAGAAGTTCCTTACCATTTGCTTCCACTGTCCTCATCCAATCTCATTTCTGACCATATCTCTGCCAGGCCCTTGTATTTACCAAACAACCCCATATAGTTCCATGGTTTTCCCCAAATGTACTACATGCTTTCATGTTTCCCATGTTCTACTTTCTATCTGGATTTTTTTTATCTCTGTGTCTGCCTAACAAACTTTCCAACTACTTTAAAATCTGTCAGGCAGATAAGGAGATGAAATAAATTCCAGATAGAGAGTAAAGCATGGGAAACATTTATTAAAATAGAGGCTTCCCAAGCATCTCAGTGGTAAAGAATCTACCTGCTAATGCAAGAGAGACTGGGGACTCAGGTTCGATCCCTGGGTTGCGAAGATCCCCTGGAGGAAGAAATGGAAACCCACTCCAGTATTCTTGCCTGGAGAATACCATGGACAGAGGAGCCTGGTGGGCTACAGTACATAGGGTCGCAAAGAGTCAGTCATGACTGAGTGACTGATCACACTATTAAAGTAACTATTTTGTTTTATATTTTTACATGTTTCTTCCCTGATATATTTTCAGATAAAAATTATAAAAAGAAAAACGAAAACAACTGGTATACAAGAATACCCTTTGAATACACTTTCATTTATATTTAAATAAACTTTCAATATGGATGATGGAAAACTTTTAAGAGCTTTAAGTGTACCTTTGACATGAGCAGTAACAATCTAAATAAATATTGAAAAAGACTTGAGTTAATCACTCACTTTTAAACAACAGGCACATTGCAGAGGCCAATGTTCGGGATAAGGTTGACGAGTGAGATGGTTCCTACCTGTCAGATCTGCATTGGGCCACCATCCCAAGTCACAAGCTTTGCAGGTGAATTCATCTTGCACATACTCATTCTCTTTGCAGGCAGTGCAAATCCAGCAGCAACTGACTTCCCCTTTCCGTATGACCTATAACACAGGGATATTTCATATGCCTTAAATTTAGTTTCTCCAGAAAGCCTTTCTTTTTTTAGATGAGGTCTTGCTTTCATATTGTAATTTTTTTTTTGAAGACTAACTTTCCAAAATAAATTGTACATATTGAGGAACCTCAAACACATGGATTGAAGTATACTTCGTTGCATTAGAGTTCAGATGTGAATTTCAATTCACTCCATGTTGGATTTGGAGGCTTTTCAATAATCATTTCTTTTATAAAGGGAGTTAAACAGTTGAATGCTATCATTTTATATATATATTAATATGCATTAATAGTTCTCGGAAAAGTAAAAGTACATTCCTCTTTTTTATACTGTTATGTTGTAAGCTCCCTGATCATCTTTACCATAATGTCTAATATGTTGCTAATCCTATTGTTTAAAATATCATTTCTAATACCCTTTGTTTTTCATTGTCTAAAATCCATCTCCATGTATCGTCTCATGATATGCACGTTTTCTTTTGAATGCTTTTGTATATATTTATAGTAGGCATTTTAATTTGACTATTAATTCCATCATCAATATAATATCTAGGACTGTTTCTATCACTTGATTTTCTTTCTGGTTATGTATCACATTTTCTCACCTTGTCAGGTCTAAACTTTTTTAACCAGATGCTGTACATAAGGTATAGAGTGCTGGATTGCTTTCTTGAAGTATTGGCCTTTGTTCTGGCAGGCAGTCTAGTTACCTGTAGCTCAGTTTGAGTCTTGTTTTTCATCTTTTAGGGCAAGTCTAGAATATTCTTTAATCTAGGAATAGTTTACCCTTATTAGAAAGTGTGATCTTGCTGGGCTCTCTGCTCAGGTCTGTGTATTCAGCAAGGTATCTCTACCCTGGCTTATGGAAACTGGGAAAATTCTTGGCCTTGTGAGGCCTTTGGGAATCCAGCACCCCAGTAATTTTTCTTTCCTTGGACTTTCTGAATTGTACTATACTCATGCAGGAGACTTCCCTGGTGGCTTACATGGTAAAGAATCCACCTGCAATGCAAGAGACCAGGGTTCAATCCCTGGGTGGGGAAGATTCCCTGGAGAAGAGAATGACTGCCCACTCCAGTATTCTTGCCTGGGGAATTCCATGGACAGAGGATCCTGGTGGGCTACAGTCCATGGGGGTCACAAAGAATAAGACACAACTAAGTGACTGACACAATCACTATACTTATGCTGCTGCTGCTGCTGCTGCTGCTAAGTCACTTCAATTGTGTCCGACTCTGTGTGACCCCATGGACAGCAGTCCACCAGGCTCCTCTGTCCACAGGATTCTCTAGGCAAGAATCCTGGAGTGGGCTGCCATCCATTTCTTTCTCCATCATACTTATGCAGATAGAGGAAATACTGATGGGAACTCATACACCGACTGCTGAACTCTTTTTCTGAACTGATTCACTCTCTTCCTTTCTCCGCGCTACTGATTCTATCTGCCTTGGCTCCCCTAAACCTTGGTTTCTGTCTTCTTAAATTATCAAGAGAGCCAAACTCTGTTTGTGTTCTTTCCCACTAAATAACAACCAGGAAATTGCCTCCAGACAGAATGCCTGAATGATTTTAGGGTTCACGTCTCTGTTTCCTCTCAATTCTTTGAAATCAAGGTCATACACTGTTTTCCAATGTCTGAACACAGTTATTTCATATATTGTGTCAAGTTTTCTGATTGTTTACAGCAGAATGCTGTCTGAACTTTTTTATTCTCTCATGGCTGGAAACAGAAGTCTTTCCCTAACTTGTTCAGTCAGTTTAGTCACTAAGTTGTGTCCGACTCTTTGTGACCCCATGGACTGCAGCACATCAGGCTTCCCTGTCTATCACCAACTCCCAGAGTTTACTCAAACTTATGTCCATTGAGTCAGTGATGTCATCCAACCATCTCATCCTCTGTCGTTCCCTTCTCCTGCCTTCAATCTTTCCCAGCACAAGGGTCTTGTCAAATGAGTCAGTTCTTCACATCAGGTGGCCAAAGAAATGGAGTTTTAGCTTCAGCATCAGTCCATCCAATGAATATTCAGGACTGATTTCCTTTATGATGGTCTGGTTGGATCTCATTGCAGTCCAAGGGACTCTCAAGAGTTTTCTCCAACACCACAGTTCAAAAGCATCAATTCTTTGGTGCTCAGTCTTCTTTATGGTCCAACTCTCACATCCATACATGACTACTGGAAAAGCCATAGCTTTGATTAGATGGACCTTTGTCGGCAAAGTAATGTCTGCTTTTTAATACGCGAAGTTGGTCATAGCTTTTCTTCCAAGGAGCAACCATCTTTTAATTTCATGGCTGCAGTGGCCAACTGCAGTAATTTTGGAGTCCCCAAAAATAGTTTCTCACTGTTTGCATTGGTTCCCCATCTATTTGCCATGAAATGATGGGACCTTAACGTGTTCAGTTCAGTTCAGTTCAGTCGCTCAGTCGTGTCCGACTCCATGAATGGCAGCACGCCAGGCCTCCCTGTCCATCACCAACTCCCGGAGTTCACTCAGACTCACGCCCATCGAGTCCATGATGCCATCCAGCCATCTCATCCTCTGTTGTTCCCTTCTCCTCCTGCCCNATGGCTGGATGGCATCACTGATTCGATGGACGCAAGTCTGAGTGAACTCCGGGAGCTGGTGATGGACAGGGAGGCCTGGTGTGCTGCGATTCATGGGGTAGCAAAGAGTCGGACACGACTGAGGGACTGAACTGAACTGAACTTAACTGAACTGATGTGATAATGTGATTATATTGGGCCCACCCAGCTAATCCAGGATCATCCCCCTGTGTCAATCAGCAAAATCCCCTTTGTCATGTAAAACAACTTCTTCACAGGTTCTGGGGACTGGATGAGGACATCTTTGAGGGGCCCTTATCCTGAATACCACAGGGCCTAAGATATCACATTTCTAACAGGCTTCCAGGTGCTGCTGGTGTTTTGAGAGTAGCTTTTAGGGACTTCCCTGGTGGCTCAGCTGGTAAAGAATCTGCCTGCTGATGCAGGAGGCATAAAAGATACAGGTTCTATCCCCGGGTTGGGAAGATGCCCTGGAGGAGGGCAAGGCAACCAATGTTGCCAGTGTCAGCCAAAATCCTTTTACCCATTTCTACACCTAGACATCCACTTCTCAAGGCAACTTCCACTCCTTTGGATCTCATTTTCCATAAACTCTAAAGTGTGCGAGCGCTCTCAGTCATGTCCAACTCTTTGGGATCCCATGGACTGCAGCCCGCCAGGCTCCCCTGTCTATGGGATTTCCCAGGCAAGAATACTGGGGTGGGTTGCCATGCCCTCCTCCAGGGGATCTTCCTGACCCAGGGGTAGAACTCATGTCTCCTGTCTTGACAGGTGGATTCTTTGCTGAGCCACCGGGGAAGCTCTGTGGAGACTCTAGGCTACTGCTGCTGTTAGGTCACTTCAGTTGTGTCTGACTCTGTGTGACCCCATAGACGGCAGCCCACCAGGCTCCCCCGTCCCTAGGATTCTCCAGGCGAGAACACTGGAGTGGGTTGCCATTTCCTTCTCCAGTGCATGAAAGTGAGAAGCGAAAGGGAAGTCGCTCAGTCGTATCCAACTCTTAGCGACCCCATGGACTGCAGCCTACCAGGCTCCTCCATCCATAGGATTTTCCAGGCAAGAGTACTGGAGTCGGGTGCCACTGCCTTCTCCGGTAGAGACTATACTTAACAGTAAATAACCATCTCAGGAGGAACTCTGTATTAGTCTGCTCAGGGGACTTCTTGCTTCTTCTTGGCAGAATGTAAATGAGACAGAGGTTAAAATGTAAATAGGATCTTTCTCCCACCTATCTGGGTGCCTTGATTCCTTATGCTATTGAGATCCCTGGAATTCAAATATTCTTCCATCCCCCTTCCCTTTCCTTTACTAAAATTCAAAGTAATTGATACAACAGTACTCTTCCCTGGAGTATCTTTTCATTTTAACCAAACCTAAATCAAAGCAATGCTTTTTTAGATTTATAATTCCTATTTCCATATAGGGATACATGAAATGCAGCAGGATTGTATAAATAAAAATGTGAGTGAGAATGTGACAGGGAAAACAAGGATAGGAACATAAAATTAAACCAAGAACAAGGCTACTATTTAAAAAAAAAAGAAAAAAAAAACCCATGATGGAGTTCTATATTTTTGCTGCAAGTATTGGGTTTCCTGGCAGGCAAGAGGAAAAAGGATAACTAGTTACTTACATACTTCACAGGGTTCATGTGAGAAAAAACGAATCCACTGCTTAGCAGAGGCAGAGTTAAAAGAGCAGAATGACCTTGTGTAAAGTAGGAAACCACCCCTTCAATAACAGCTTTACAGTGGACTCAGGGCCAGGTTTATACAGCATTTCTGTTTGGCAAAGCACAGCAGAATAAAGGTGAGTCTGCAGGGAGTGGAATATATGCCCTGGAGTTCATCCCCTGTTTGATCTGGTTTAAGCTGGGGTTAGTTTTAAAGTATCTGGATTGGATTATCCACTTGACCTTCAAAGAGAGCTATATTACCAGAAAAAGGACCTGTCAGTTAGATCCTAACACTTGCAAGCAACCGAAACTTTAATCCTACTGTCTAAAACAAAATGACATTTCTGGGTTCCTGTGACCAAAAAGATCAGCGGTAGTTTTAGGATCAGACAAGGCTTTACCTGGGGCTTCTGCCATGGCTCAGCGGTGAAGAATCCGCCTGCCAACCCAGCACACACAGGAGATTCAGTTTGATCCCTGGGTTGGGAAGCTCTTATGGAGGAGGAAATGGCAACCCAAATATGACTGAGCGACTACACATGCGAGGCTTTACCTAGGACTTAAGAGCTCTGAAAAGGGCCTGGTTTCTTTCTACATTTTGAGGACCAGTTCCTGGGTGTTGGCTTCGTACTCAGACAGATTCAACAGTTCTCAGAACTGACAGCACTACACAACGGTTACATTGATACAGGTCAGGTCAGGTCAGTCGCTCAGTCGTGTCTGACTCTTTGCAACCCCATGAATCGCAGCACGCCAGGCCTCCCTGTCCATCACCAACTCCTGGAGTTCTCTCAGACTCACGTTCATCAAGTCAGTGATGCTATCCAGCCATTTCATCCTCAGTCGTCCCCTTCTCCTCCTGCCCCCAATCCCTCCCAGCATCAGGGTCTTTTCCAATGAGTCAACTCTTCGCATGAGACGGCCAAAGTACTAGAGCTTCAGCTTTANCATCACCAACTCCCGGAGTTCACTCAGACTCACGCCCATCGAGTCCATGATGCCATCCAGCCATCTCATCCTCTGTTGTTCCCTTCTCCTCCTGCCCCCAATCCCTCCCAGCATCAGAATCTTTTCCAATGAGTCAACTCTTCGCATGAGGTGGCCAAAGTACTGGAGTTTCAGCTTTAACATCATTCCTTCCAAAGAAATCCCAGGGCTGATCTCCTTCAGAATGGGCTGGTTGAATCTCCTTGCAGTCCAAGGGACTCTCAAGAGTCTTCTCCAACACCACAGTTCAAAAGCATCAATTCTTCGGCGCTCAGCCTTCTTCACAGTCCAACTCTCACATCCATACATGACTACTGGAAAAATCATAGGCTTGACTAGACAGACGTTAGTCAGCAAAGTAATGTCTCTGCTTTTGAATATGCTATCTAGGTTCGTCATAACTTTCCTCCCAAGGAGTAAGAGTCTTTTAATTTCATGGCTGCAGTCACCATCTGCAGTGATTTTGAAGCCCCCTAAAATAAAGTCTGACACTGTTTCCACTGTTTCCCCTTCTATTTCCCATGGAGTGATGGGGCCAGATGCAACACATTAGATATTATCAAATGTTCTCATATGTAAAGTCAGAAATCAAACAGTAAATATTGCCATAGCTTAAAGTCATATAAACCTTATCCTTTGTGAGGATAAAATTATCTTCTTGTAGATCAGGTCAAAATGTATTAATGAGCCACTATTTTAAAATTACATGAAAAATATGTCATGACAGTATATTTTCAGAAATTATAAAAGGTTTTCTTTTTCTTCTTTTACTTTCAAATAACTTTAGAAAGTATACTCAAACTGTTTTTCTGAAAATCCACGTCTATCCTCAGAGTAAGTATGACAAATTTATACTGCAGTAAAAACTATAAATTTTTCTAATGCTATGGAGAAATTTAAAAAGTAGTGCTTTATTATTTTAATTAGTATAAGAAGTAGAAAATAATGTCTGTCTCTTCAATCAGCTTTATCTTTTTCCTAACATAAAATGAATACTACATATTAGACAAATTCCAAAGATAATAATTCTAAACAAATAAATTTATGCAAGATGACTAGTGAAAAATAGATCCTATGGGTAACTGCCACATGGAAAAATACTTAAAATTAGGTTTTGAATGACTGAATAACTGCATAAAAATGATTAGCTTATACATTTATCAAATAATGAAAAAGGAACTGCTCAGATGGAATTCTTTTGTTACTCCTTCTTATTTGGCCACCAAATATGTGCACTTTTGACATATAACATCTAAATTATAGGACTTGTCTTTTCTGTCTCTGAGATATCCCTCCAGACTTAAGATTCCCTAATGGCTCAGATGGTAAAGAGTCTGCCTGCAGTGTGGGAGACTCAGGTTCCATCCCTGGATTGGGAAGGTATGATGGAGAAGGAATGGCATGGTGGATTTTGATCCCTGACTCTAATCCTATAACATGGCTTAATTTCTTCTCACTCCAGAGTAACATGCACACAACTGCCAAGACTATCACTGTGGGCTGTGGGCTCCTAAGGGAAGGGAATCATGCCTTACTTTCACTGTTTTCAGATCATAGTCATCAAGAAATGTACCAAGAACACACAGTAGGTGCCCTCTGAATAAGGGTTGAGTTGAATCTTTTTTAAAAATGTAATTAAGCCACTCAAGGACCTTTAGTACCTCCCTTTTCTAATATCTTCAAAACATAACCTTTTTGGTCAGGTGTTTACTTAGACCCTGGTCTGTGTTTCTGCACCTGAGTCTGATTGCTAATAATTTCTTTCATAAGTCCACCAAACAGACGTTACATCCTTAGTAGTGTCTATATAACTGTTTTGGAGGGAGGTTTCAAGTAGGGCAGATACATCATCTGATTTATTTTTCATCTGACTTTCTTTCTACCATTTGGAGAACAGATTTTAAGAAGGGCAAGAGAGAGAGAGTGCATATGTTGTTTAATCCATGGTTTTAATATTCAACAATATAGTAAAGGAACAAATATATTTCAATAAAAGAAAAAATATTCTTTTCCATTCAGAGACACTCTCTTTCCTCCAGCTATGTCACTATATTTGAGTCCTGACACAGCCTCCAGGAAGTATTTCTGGTGTAGTGAACCCTTTGAAAAACTATCTTCCTTAAAATCCTCTGTAATTACTAGTAAGATATAGTTGGTATTCTATTACCACAAGTTAGTCAACTTTTGTCCACTAATTGTGTCACATGTATATGATAGAAGTAGTAGTGTTAGTCACTCAGTCGTGTCCGACTCTTTGTGACCCCATGGACTGTAGCCCGCCAGGCTCCTCTGTCCATGGGATTCTCCAGCGAAGAATACTGGAGTGGGTTGCCATTTTCTCTTCCAGGGGATCTTTCTGACCCAGAGATTGAACCCAGCTCTCCTGCACTGCAGGCAGATTCTTTACCATCTGGGCTGCTGGGAGGACCCACATGTATATGATAAGTATGCTTCATTCGGATACTTAAAACATTCTTAAATTATTGTCTCTTATGTTTTTATCTCCTCATATCACAAATACTTTAAATTATTTTCATATTTTTACACTAAGTGATATTTCTTTTGCATGTAGTACATAGTCAATCACTGAATAAAGTATTTTTTCTTTTTTGTTACAGTAAAACACTTTTTATGACAGCTCTCAGTCATGATAAGAGATTTAATGTTTCATTGAAATTTTCCTTGAAAGATCAAGACTTCCCAAGACACAAACACTGTTTTGATTCCTTGTACATCCTATGTACTGATGCTCTGTTTACTGTTAGCAAGACTAGACGACTTGCTGCTTCACACAAGGCTATGATTCAATTCCACATACACTGTAGGAGTCTTGTTTATGCCATAGGAAATCAAGTGTTCTTTTCATGAATATGTTTCTGAATAACTTGAAATGGATTTTTTTTCAGTTTAAGCTTTATTTAGAAAAAGGATAAAAGAAAGTAAACAGCATCAGGAGAATATAATGAAGGAAAAGTAACAATACATTAAAGGAAATGGAGACATTTTCTTCAGGAGGAAATGCCTGGAAAACTAAACAGAATAAAGACTTGGGTCCTACCTAATTAGGTCTCTAGGAAAACCAGCTGATGTGTAGGTTTCCTTTGCCTTGACAGTGCTAGCACAGTTCTTGGCACATATTAATTATTCAATAATTATTCAATAATGTACGTGAAAGGAAAGAGAGAATAATAAGGAATAGGACATAAACAGGAGAAATTAAAATGAAGAATTTAAGAAAAAAAATAAGATTGAAAGCTTGGCAAGGACTATATAAAAATATCAATTTAGGAAAATCCCTACATTGTAATTTATTACAGGGAAAATGTAACAAAAAATCATATAAGAATATAAAATGATCACAAAAATGGACATATATTGAACCAGCCCATGTGTGAGGAACTCTGTATAGAATTACACGAACGCTCACAATCGCTCCATAGAGTGAGGTTAATTATGTACATTTTGCAGGTGAGGAAACAGCTGCAGAGGGGTCAGCAGCTTGTGCAAACCTCAGTCACATCATCTCCAGTTATTATCAAGATCTAGGCTCTTCCTAGTGTAAAAACAGTTATCACAGTGATGATATGTTATACCAAGAACCAAAACTACATCTCAGAAGTTGGCAGATATTTATTCACTTATCCAACCTTTATTTAGTGGCCCAGTGTGCCAGACATGGTATGATACATGGGGACAGATAAGTGAAAAGACTTGAGATCACTGAGGTTAAGAAGCTCAAAACTCTGACAGAGTAGAGTATTCTGATAGAAGAAGGAGTGAAATGCTTCTGCAGGGCATATGCAGTCAGTCATTTAGCCATTCATTCATTCTCCTTATGCATGCAGAGTGCCAGGTGCTGCATCAACGGTAGAGACCATCAGTGAATAGGTCATATCCTTATCTTTGAGAAGTTCTCATTCTAGAGAAGGGCTTTGAGAAAAACACAACAAGAAAGAGGAATAGGGTTCAGGACAGGGACCAATAGGAGGCAAGAGACCTAGGAATCAGACTTTAGAGGCACTTAAGCCTTTCAGGGAGGAATCCCTCAGAAGAAATGGAGTAGCCATCATGGTCAAAAAAAGGGTCTGAAATGCAGAACTTGGATACAATCTCAAAAATGACAGGATGATCTCTATTCGTCTCCAAGTCAAACCATTCAATATCACAGTTATCCAAGTCTATGCCCCAACCAGTAATGCTGAAGAAGCTGAAGTTGAATGGTTCTGTGAAGACCTACAAGACCTTTTAGAACTAACACCCCAAAAAAGATATCCTTTTCATTATAGGGGAATGGAATGCAAAAGTAGGAAGTCAAGAAACTCCTGGAGTAACAGGCAAATTTGGCCTTGGAATACAGAATGAAGCCGGGCAAAGACTAATAGAGTTTTGACAAGAAAATGCACTGGTCATAGAAAACACCCTCTTCCAACAACACAAGAGAAGACTCTACACATGGACATCACCATATGGTCAACACCAAAATCAGACTGATTATATTCTTTGCAGCCAAAGATGGAGAAGCTCTATACAGTCAACAACAACAACAAAAAGACCAGGAACTGACTGTGGCTCAGGTCATGAACTCCTTATTACCAAATTCAGACTCAAACTGAAGAAAGTAGGGAAAACCGCTAGACCATTCAGGTATGACCTAAATAAAATCCCTTATGATTATACAGTGGAAGTGAGAAATAGATTTAAGGGCCTAGATCTGATAGATAGAGTGCCTGAT
>SJYA01001559.1:755107-780591 GCA_006410615.1 Neotragus moschatus | reverse complement strand
TTGCTGGGAGAAATATCAATAACCTCAGATATGCAGATGACACCACTTTTATGGCAGAAAGTGAAGAAGAACTAATGAGCCTCTTGATGAAAGTGAAAGAGGAGAGTGAAAAAGTTGGCTTAAAGCTCAACAACATTCAGAAAACGAAGATCATGGCATCCGGTCCCATCACTTCATGGGAAGTAGATGGGGAAACAGTGTCAGACTTTATTTTTTGGGCTCCAAAATCACTGCAGATGGTGATTGCAGCCATGAAATTAAAAGACACTTACTCCTTGGAAAGAAAGTTATGACCAACCTAGATAGCATATTCAAAAGCAGAGACATTACTTTGCCGGCTAAGGTCTGTCTAGTCAAGGCTATGGTTTTTCCAGTGGTCATGTATGGATGTGAAAGTTGGACTGTGAAGAAGGCTGAGCGCTGAAGAATCGATGCTTTTGAACTGTGGTGTTGGAGAAGACTCTTGAGAGTCCCTTGGACTGCAAGGAGATCAAACCAGTCCATTCTGAAGATCAGCCCTGGGATTTCTTTGGAAAGAATGATGCTAAAGTTGAAACTCCAGTACTTTGGCCACCTCATGCGAAGAGTTGACTCATTGGAAAAGACTCTGATGCTGGGAGGGATTGGAGGCAGGAGGAGAAGGGGACGACAGAGATGAGATGGCTGGATGGCATCACTGACTGGATGGATGCTACTCTGAGTGAACTCCGGTAGTTGGTGATGGACAGGGAGGCCTGGCGTGCTGTGATTCATGGGGTCGCAAAGAGTTGGACATGACTGAGCGACTGAACTGAACTGAGCTGAAACCTTTCAGCATGTGGGGTCCACCCTCAACTTGCAAGATCTTGAGTGGAGTCAGGGTTGGGGTGGGCAGATCTCTTTAGTGTATATTCAGTAGGCTTCTGACTTGCCTCATCTTAGTCTCAGTCCTGTTGGGGAGAAGGCACATGGAACTGGGGACTGCAATTTTGCATGTGATGGTCAAGTAAGGCTTCACTAAGATAGGTCATTTGACTCCATTAAAAATTAATTTTTTAAGAAAGATATGCCATTTGAGTAAGGACTTAAGGGCAGGAAAGGAGGAAGCTCAGAAAACATCTGGTGAAAGAGAATTCTAGGTGGTGGGATCAGCTAGAGCAAAGACTGGAAATAAGAGCTCTCTACATACTTCTGCTATTGCCTTCCTCCTCTACTTTTGTCTATGTGGGTAACGTGCCAATAAATGTTTACTTTAAAAAGACTTTGGGCCCTGCTTCAGCCATAGCCACCTGCAAGACACAGGAGATCTGCTGGTCTCCTTCTCTGCTCCACGTCACGTGACTCAGCAGCAGCTTCTATCAGCACCTGTCTCCAAAAGTGGCAGACAAGCTAGATCTGAGGCCAAAGTGAAAAGAAGAAACTATTCATCGCTTAGTTGTGTCTGACTCTCTGTAACCCTACAGACTATAGCCAGTCAGGGTCCTCTGTCCTTGGGATTCTCTAGGCAAGAATACTAGGGTGGGTTGCCATTCCCTCTCCAGGGCATCTTTACCACCCAGGGATCAAACATGGGTCTCCTGAATTGCAGGCAACTTCTTTACCATCTGAGCCACCAGGGAAGTCCAACAAGGGTAAAGTGATCATCAAAACATTCAGTAGCCAGGAGACCAGCTTAAATACTTTTCGAAGCTTGAGAGATGAAGCCTTCAGAGTGACTGTGAATAAATTAATGATGATTCCATAGAATTTCTCATCATAACCAGTAAAGTTTTCCTCTTCACCTAGAGAGACTATAGTAATGTCATGATTTCACATAATAAATCCCACAATATTTTGTCTTCAACTTTTTCCAAAATTTTAGCAAACATGGTTTTAGTAGCTGGGGGAGGGGAGTGCAGATCACATCATTATTATGCAGTCATAAGCTTCTCAGATAAAGAACTTTTTATATTTCTGTGTGAAATTTTTATTGAGACTCTGCCATCCTGCAGTGGACTTTGAAAGATATTACACAATGAAAGAACCATGTCTTTATTTCATTGGTTACCTTAACTATCAGTTCAGTTCAGTCGCTTAGTCATGTCTGACTCTTTGTGACGCCATGGACTGTAGTACGCCAGGCTTCCCTGTCCATCATGAACTCCCAGAGCTTACTCAAACTCATGTCCATTGAATCGGTGATGCATCCAACTGTTTCATCCTCTGTCGCTCCCTTCTCCTCCTACCTTCAATTTTTCCCAGTATCAGTGTCTTTTCCAATGAGTCAATTCTTTGCATCAGGTGGTCAAAGGATTGGAGTTTCAGCTTCAGCATCAGTCCTTCCAAATGAATATTCAGGAGTGATCTCCTTTAGGATTGACTGGTTGGGTCTTCTTGCCATCCAAGAGACTCAAGAGTTTTCTCCAACACCACAGTTCAAAAGCATCAATATTAACTATGAACAACTTAAAACTTATGGGTAGTTTGGTTTGATTCACAGAAAGAGGAGGCTGAGGAGGACAGGACAACTTTAGTGGATTATGTTATTATAGCCATGTGAGAATTGCCTTTATTCTTAGAAAACAAAAGCTGAGGTAAGAAGTTTCATGATATTTGCACCTCACTTTCGAATGCATTCAGGGAAAAAGTAGTTAACTCAGTCCTGAAGTATACAGTCTGTAAAAATAGGTTTATTAGGGCTTTATTTTTCATGTCTATAAGGTATATTTTACTATATGATAATATGGCATGTGTGATGAAGAACCACTTGTGATATAATCCATGTTCACATAATGTCTCAACTCTATCTTGATTGGCCAGGTCAGAAGAGGGTGAAATGGAGGTATCTACTCTCCATGACAAAACTCCCCAATCCAGTTCAGTTCAGTTCAGTTCAGTTCAGTCACTCAGATGTATCCAACTCTTTGTGACCCCAAGGACAAGTAAAGAATCCAAAAACAAACTTAAAGGAAGAAAAAAATAAAAGAGAAAAGAAGAGAAAAGAAAAAATAGGAGGCCAGTGGGAGCAAACTCCAAGGCCCTTTCCCTAGGATTCTCTGCCAGTTTTCCCATCTGTCAGAGTCTCCCAACTGCCTTCTAATACTTATTGCCTCCTTAACTCTAGATTCTGGTTTCCCTTAGCATTTTTAAAGTGGATCTCTATTTATAATTTTGTTGCAAACTATTGAGAAACTAAGCTTCAGCAATTGAAATTTGTAGGAATTATGCCAGTTCATATAATGATAGATGGTTGAACAACATGTGGCTGTGGGTTGATAAGAGCTTTGGCTTGGCTCTAAGCCCAGCTTGGTATTTGCTAGCTGAGAATGCCTGGGACAAGTGACTCAAGCCCTCTGGGCCTCTGATTTCTGATCTATAAAATGGGGTGATAATACCTCCTTTAGAAGCATTGTTTTAAGGAAGAATCGAGATGATGTCAGTAAAGCATTCATTATTGTACTTGCACAGGGATATGCTTGATAAATGTTAGTCCCCCATCTCTACTGCCTCTCTGCTTCTTTCTTTCCCTTTCACTCCCTTTGCCTCTCCACCCCTTCTTGCCTCTTTTCTGCCCTCCCTACACAGAGGGAAAGAGTGGCAGGCTTGGTGTGGGAGACCAACACACACCCCAGGCCCTTGCTGTTCACTTGCAGACCCATGGTCCACATTGTATGTGCTGCCTCAGATTCCTTTTGCCTGACCTGTGTCAGGCCCTTGGCCATATTCTTGGGCATTCTGGACACTTCTGCAACTCCACCTCAGTTTCTACCACTACTCTGTCATCTTAAGGCATCTCCAGGTGGCTCTCTGTCCCATGCAGGAGGCACTGGGGTCCAGATCTGCCTCCATTGCACTCAACACAGCAGGCGCTGTAAGACCCACAGCTGCTTCCCCTCCGCTCACTGCTTCCAAATCCGAAGAAGGTCCACCTAACAGGACAGGGACCCTGGCTGCCCCAGGAGCCGCCTAGAGGCGTCAGGTGATGTCACTTCCTGTGAGCAAACGTTGACCGTGGGAAGCAGAAAATAGAATAGCAGGAGTGTATCCATTTTTCTCCTTTCTTTGCTCCAATAAACAGTCTGAGAAGTCTGTCCAGAGACCTGTTGAGGCTGAGTTGTGCTCAGCGAGGCAGTGTCCTGCCCAATGATGCAAAGCCTCAGTGGGGGGTGCTTTCCCATGCTCCCATGCCTCCACTCCACGTTCCTGTCACTCCTGCTTCCCTGGGATTCTGTCTCCCAGTAAAATATTAGCACTTGAGCCTTGCTTAGCTTTCAGGGTTCAAGAGAACCTGAGCTAAGGACCTGTGAACTACATTTTCCAGGCTCTCTTTCCAGTGTCTTCTCCATAGGGTTGGAAGAATGGGAGGACCTAACGAGAGACTGAAGAGCCAGAGAGAAGAGAAGCCTCGTACTGAGGCATCCCCTCCTTCCAGCTCTGGCCGTGTCTCAGGTAGTATCTATGACCTTCCTTGTGTCGCTTTGGCCCTGGGGTGGGAGTAATTCCAGCCACTGCATATCTCTGAGTTGCATCAGTGCCCCCTCTTACTTTTATAACCAGTTTTCTTTTTTTTTTATAATGTAAAACTCCCTCTGTTGAACCACCTAGTGTGGGTCCTTTCTTTCCTGACTGTACCCATAAAACACAACAATGAAAGTTTGATTTTATTTACCTCTGTTTGTGGTATGACTGAAATCAATTTCTCCTTCTTAAAATATTATATTTGTAAAATACTTATATTTCTAAAAATCAATAACATAAGAAAACTGGACTTCTAGCTACTTTAAAGGAAATTACCATAAGAAAGCTTTATGGGTTACCATAAAACAAGTCAAATGATTATTTCAGCATTTGAAGTGACATTTGACATTTAAAATGAATAATCCTTACCCAAAGGTTATGCTTCTCAGTTAATACAAGTGTAAGCCCTACCATCACCTTTTACATTGCTTCTTTCCAGTCTCTGTGGTCGCTATTGAGAGATCTCATTCTACATCCTAAACGTGCTAGGTGGCAAATTGACAACGGAAGAATATAAATGCTATTACTTGGTAAACGGGATTTGGATATCATTTGTTTCTGTACCTCCCATGGTGCTTATTGGAAGCAAACAAACATCCCCCCTCTCCTCCACTCCAGATGCTACTGACAACGGGCATACTTTCATCCCGCAGGGTACATGGTATTACAAAAATTGGACCCCAAGAGATTTTCATTTATAGCTAGTGCTCTGTAGTGACTCAGCAATGATTTCTGGGATCTCTTTTGATAACACTGCATGGGTGTAATGCAAATGTAATGCCAGAAATACTTGAGCATCAAGCTTAGAGATGCATGCAGACAGCCTTTGCTCTCNCATCCCGCAGGGTACATGGTATTACAAAAATTGGACCCCAAGAGATTTTCATTTATAGCTAGTGCTCTGTAGTGACTCAGCAATGATTTCTGGGATCTCTTTTGATAACACTGCATGGGTGTAATGCAAATGTAATGCCAGAAATACTTGAGCATCAAGCTTAGAGATGCATGCAGACAGCCTTTGCTCTCAACTGGGGCCTGGGGGGAGGGCCTATCTCTGGAGCATACAAATGGGACTACACATGGCAATGTGAGCTCCCATTCACAGCCTGCCAGCAGTCAGAGTAACACGAGGAGATTCTAAAAGGGAGCTGGAGTGCAGAGCATCTTCAGAATGATTTTTTTTTCTCTTGCCAGGGTTTTGCTTATTTGTTTGCTTTTGTTATATTCTGAAAAACCAAGCTTTGTAGTTCCAGAAACTTTTTCCATAGTAGTTCTCTGTCACCCAGGCTGAGAAGGAGATCTGAGATGAACATGCGACCTCCGGTGGGTCATCAGTCCACCACCAGTGAAGCTGCTCAGTCACGTCCAACTCTTTGCGATCCCATGGACGGTAGCCTACCAGGCTCCTCCATCCATGGAATTTTCCAGGCAGGAGTACTGGAGTGGGTTGCCATTTCCTTCTCCAGGGGATCTCCCCAACCCAGGTCTCCCGCATTGCAGGCAGACACTATTTACCGTCTGAGCTACCAGGGAAGAAGACCATAAAACCCAGGGTTTCTGGGTTGTTCCAACTATAACACTTTAGGTCACAGAAGTCATGGTTTTCCCAACCATCCAGAGAAGAGGATGAACCCAGAATCTTGTGGTCTGACATCCTGTAGCAAGAGTCAAGGACAAATTTTAGGTTTCTCTCGATTTCAGAGGATATATTCCTAATACCACCAGAGAGGCTCATGTGAAAAATTCTACCTGCATAAGAGTCAGAAGTGGATTGTTGGGGAGACTCTGCACTGACCTATGGCCCACACGCACTGGTTTGGTTGGAGCCATCTTACACTACTGACATGTTTCTATGATGGGTGGAAACCAATGATGTCTCCAAGCCTACTGATTGCCTCATACTACCCTATTCAGGTAGCAATTCTCATCTAAATCTTCCCGTGATACAACAACTCAAGGATTAACCATGAGCATGGCAGGAGACCTCCAGCACGCTGTCATAGCACTAAAATAGAATTCATTCTGATTGGCTAGTTGTCATGACAATTATTGTTGTTGTTCAGTTGCTCAGTTCCATCTGACTCCTTGCGACCCCATGGACTGCAGCATGCCAGGCTTCCCTCTCCTTCACTATCTTCCGGAGTTTGTTCAAATTCATGTTTATTGAGTCGATGATGCCATCCAACCATCTCATCCTCTGTTGCCCATCTTCTCCTCCTGCCCTCAATCTTTCCCAGCATCAGAGTCTTTTCCAATGACAATTATTAAGTATTTTTCATATCACATCTGCAGAGAAGGCGCTGACATTTGAAACGAGAGCGAGCTGCCTCAGGAGTTCTTTTCATACTCAAAGTGACTGATTCCCTTGAGAGTTTGAGTCCACCTGCACAGCTCCTCTTAGATGTTGTGGGTCCCAGATCCTCCACCTTCTTTGATCAGTGGGGATAAAGTCGTGGATCCAGCAGCTGCAGCAACACTATTAAGACTCTTGCCCTAAAGACCCCTGAGTATACTTCTCAGGGTGAATTCCATGAACGGCATAGCAGCGTGATGGCATGGTGGGAGAGCAGGAGCCTCCCACAGTATCCATACAGCCCCAGCTGTGCTTTGTGACATTTACGTGACAGTCCTGTCTACTCCCAGAGATGAATCACAGAAAATTAGAGACGAGAAAGACCTATTAGGTCATTTAATCCACACTTCTGCCAGTTCACAACCATCCCTCTCTGCTCCATTTCCTTCTGCATCAGCCAGTTGGGTTTTTAAATAGCATGAGATACAGAGCGTGCTCTTTCCATGCCTTCTGCCCTAAGACTCCTGTCTACCTCCATTCAGTCAAATGCCCAACATAGGATGTTTATTTACTCTAGTTTTAAATACACAGTGATATCACAGTCTCTCACTTGCCCCAACTTGGAAAGTTTCTGGGAATAATTAGAAAGTGAGGACTCTCTTTTGGCTGGAAAATAGTTTCAGGAAAATGAAAGAACTTGGTAGAGAAAGGAGAAGTGGTAAGCAGTGCTCCTGTGTTACCTCATTTCAACTTCTTTTATTTTAGTTTTACACTTTTTTGGCATTGCTCAGCTTCTGCTTTCTTCAACAATAGCTAGAACTATGACTAAGCAGTATCATTGGCTTTGGCTTCCAAGTTTACTTCTGTTTCAATTTTTAATTTGCTTATTCATATCCCCTTGCTTTCTATATTGTATTTAAGATCACAGCTCATCATTGCAATGCAAATAAAGACTGTTCTAAATATCCCAACGGTTTTCCTATTTCCTTTTCCAGTCTTGGTTTGTCTTCTCAATTTTTGCTAAGCACAACAGAAAGAATAAGCCTAGCACACCCTTCCTGGACAGTCTTGTGAAGGAAAAATGTGTTTTTCTTCACTTATGCACAGGCAAGAGGTGTCCTCAAGGACACTGTCCAAGAATGCATCGGTGACTGGCTTACCTTGATTTGACCCTTTAAGCAAGGCTCACTGCATACAGACCGTACCATTCCACTCTTGTTCATTTGGATTTTGTAATCATCGATGTTCAAAACCCCTTCATGCCAAGTTCCAACGTGTACATAGTCATAGCGATTGGCTTCTGTATACTGTAGATTCATAATGTCATACCTACAAAGAAAACAACATATGTGTCTTGGAGCACATGGACACGATGTAGAAACTAAAGGAATTTGGTAAATAGATAATAGAGAGAAGAGAAATAGAAGACATACCCCATGCCCTAACATGAGCTACTGTCAATATTTTAGTTTATTTAGTTTAGCTATGTGTCCTGTGATTTTCCAAATGTGTATTCCATTCTTCAGTCTCTGTATCATCCATATTTGTTAAATAATATATTATTCTTGTACTTTTCTTTCTGTGTATTCTTGAAAATAATTCTGTATGTGCTGGGTTGATCACCATATCCTTCAAATCATTATTCACCAGATGATTCTTTGATCAAGTAACAATTCCTCAGAACATTATTTTTTAGCTTAAATACTTTTATTCCAAATTTCTTTTTCACATTCTGTTGCTACTTTAATCACACTGGATTAAAAGAGGTGAGTCTTATCAAGTCTGGAGTCTTACTTATTTTTGGGGCTAATAGAGCAAGAAATCTGAGAAATGCATCTTTAATTAGCAAGGATGTTGAGGATTTAACATTTTGAGCATTGACATTTAAACTGGTCTCTTCCTTGATTAGGACAAACATTTCTGGCTCCAAAGAATCGGTGTCAGCTATTTCAGTTATTTAAATGCTGCAATGCTACACAGCGGGAAAATCTACATTTAGAAATCTTCTGTGTGTGTTCTGGGGGCCAGAATCATTGTTTCCCAGTGAAGGCAGTAGAGAGTATTATCCACTTTGATGGAAAAAGCACAAAATTTGATGTTAGAATGTATAAGCTGAAATCTCTTTTCTAGTATGTTACCAGTAGATTGCATGACTTTGGAATCTCAGTACACTCTTTAAGGTTCATGGGCTTCTTGTGGGAATTTACTTACATAGAATAGGTTAAAAAAAAACTGCTTCACAATTGAGAGAAATGTATACAAAAGACAATATGATATTCACATTTGTAGTACTATTATTATTATTTCTATGCTAAAATATTCTTGTTATTTCCATTCTATAAGAAAGTGAAAACATCTTTGTCTTGTCACAGCCATTTCCCTTTCTCATCCCTCTTCCTCCTCCCCACCTATGTCATGTCTTCCTGGAATTCTTTCCCTACAAACCTGATTCAGACTCAAAATCCTCCTCAGCCCAACAACCCAGGAAACTGCTACCAGTCAGCTTTGGTTGTCATCTGAAATNTTGTCACAGCCATTTCCCTTTCTCATCCCTCTTCCTCCTCCCCACCTATGTCATGTCTTCCTGGAATTCTTTCCCTACAAACCTGATTCAGACTCAAAATCCTCCTCAGCCCAACAACCCAGGAAACTGCTACCAGTCAGCCTTGGTTGTCATCTGAAATCTACTGGCTCTATCTGGCTTAGTTCTTTATTTTGTCACTGTTTAGTCACTAATTCGTGTTGGACTCTTTGCGAGCCCGTGGACTGTAGACTGTCAGGCTCCTCTGTTCATTGGATTCTCCAGGCAAGTGTACTGGAGTGGATTGTCATTTCTTTCTCAAGGGGATCTTCTCAACCCACGGATCGAATCTTCATCTCTTGCTTGGCAAGGAAATTCTTTATCATTGAACCACCAGTTCTTTATCTAGATAACTAATACCTTTTCATAGCTTTGCTGCCTGTTTTTAATAATGCACAAATGTATCCTGTTACCCACAGTGTTGCTAGTGGCTTCTCCACAACCAGATTCTGGCAGTTTCTATAAATAGCAACCCCTTAAAGGAAAAGGGGATCCTAGGGGAGTAAAGAAAGTCTTTGCTCCACTTTTCCAGATGAACAAAACTTACCTGGAGTAAGAAGAGAGAACGGCGCACCTGGAGGGCATTCTTCATGTCTCTGCTTTCTGATTTTTGGTAATAGAGGGTTCTCATTCCTCTGGTTGCTGAGACAAACCAGAATGTTCTCAGAGTAGTTCTCTGACTGATGATCACATGGGTATTAACTGCAGGCTGACAGCTCTCACTCGTCTGGCTCATCAATGATACTAATCTATACCTCCAATATTTTTTCCATTTTTTACATTCTTTATGGTAGGTAGTTCAGTTGATAAAGAATATGCTTGCCATGTTAGGAGACCTGGGTTCTAATCCTGGGTCAGGAAGATCACCTGCAGAAGGAAATGGCAACCCACTCCAGTACTCTTGCTTGGGAAATCCCATAGAAGAGGAACCTGGTGGGCTATAGTTCGTGGGGTTGCAAGAGTCAGACACGACTTGAGTGACTAAACCATCTAAAGCACCAACCATGGTTACAGAGCCTATTGTGAGTGCTTTATAAGAGTACCTTTTTCATTTCCTTTCATCTTTATGTTTTACTCCATGTTACATGGTTAAATCTCTTTATATACTTTCAATGAAGGCTTAGGTGTAATGCTAGCTTTAGAATATCTTTTTCCTAAATCGGTTCCTTAAAACTTATATTTCACCTTCCCCATTTCAATGGGAGAAATCAGTTCACACTTTATTAGCATTTAGAAACTGAAAAATTCACAATATCTTGGCATGAAAACATATTTTGAAAAAGCCCCAAAAACTAGAGGGGGAAAAAAAAATGATGATACCAAAGGGAAAATACTGACTTACTAAAAAGAGGTCTTCCCCTGTGCAGTGTGTGTTAATGAACACTGATCCTTCCTCTTGGCCCCACAGTCTCTTCTCAGCATGTTGGTGATTATTTAGAATATCCTTATGCTGTAAATTCGGAGAAGACAATGGCAACACACTCCAGTACTCTTGCCTGGAAAATCCCATGGATGGAAGAGCCTGGTAGGCTGCAGTCCATGGGGTCGCTAAGAGTCAGACACTACTGAGCAATCTGACTTTCACTTTTTACTTTCATGCACTGGAGAAGGAAATGGCAATCAACTCCAGTGTTCTTGCTTTGAGAGTCCCAGGGACGGGGGAGCCTGGTGGGCTGGCCATCTATGGGGTCGCAGAGGGTTGGACACGACTGAAGTGACTTAGTAGCAGCAGCATGTTGTAAATTACAAGTTTGTAGCATTCTTTCAATGCATTCAATTTCTTTATCATGACGATTAAAATAATTACAAGAGGGACCAAAACCATGAATGGTGGTGTGACAGGAGATAGAAACAGAAGGAAGTGGTTGAAATAGAAATTGAACACAGATTAAGCTGACCAATTTCAGACAGGAGGAAATGATCCTTGAAAAGGAACCCAGGGGGAAACTCATGATTTAAATACTTATTTAAAAATAAAGGAGAAGCAAGCTAAAATTGTGGGTCTATATTTTAGATGATTTACAAATAGAGAAAGAAGGTGGAAATTTATATTTCTGCAGTGAGGTAAATGTACCTGGCCCTGTCCTAGGCACATTGTGTATGCTATAGAATCATGAAGGAAGGTTTCCATCCCCAGTCTAATCCTTCACAGAGCTGGTTTGAAGTAGAACCCAGGGTTGCAACCATGGGTTTAAAGGTGGGTGGGAGGAGGTGGTCAGTGTTCTGCATCTTAGAACCACTTGTGCCATCTGGCACCACTTCTTAAGGTGCTCAGCTCCTGGATGCCTTCCACATGCCCAGCCCCTGCGCCACTCTGGCCTTCCCATGCTCATCTCCATCTAAAGTTGCTCCCACCTAACTGGCAGCTTGGAAGGAATCTGATACATCCATGGCTTTAATTGCTGACTATTACCTATATCATTTATCCTTCCTGGAGCTGTTGGATTTTAGCAGAGAGAATCCATTGAGGCCCCACAAGACACTTGCTAAATGTATAACTTTAAGCTTCCATGAAAGGAAGGGATATGTGGAGAATTATTTAGGGTCAAATAGTCTCTTACAGTCCTTCTGAAATGACATTAAGAAAGTTGTCAGCAACTTTGCCTAATTTTCAATTCAGTTCAGTTGCTCAGTCATGTCTGACTCTTTGCCACCCCATGAATCACAGCACGCCAGGCCTCCCTGTCCATCACCAACACCCGGAGTTCACCCAAACTCATGTGCATCGAGCCAGTGATGCCATCCAGCCATCTCATCCTCTGTCGTCCCTTTCTCCTCCTGCCCCCAATCCCTCCCAGCACCAGGGTCTTTTCTAATGAGTGAACTCTTCACATGAGGTGGCCAAAGTATTGGAGTTTCAGCCTCAGCATCAGTCCTTCCAATGAAGTAGCTAAGAGGCAATGCAATGTGGCAAAAAGATTACAAGTCTCAGAATCAAATGACACCGCCTCTACCAGCTATTCTCTGGGTGACTTTAGGGGAGTTTCTTAGTTTCTCTGACACTCAGCTTTATCATCTGTAAAAGAAGATAATAATATGCCTGTAGCAATGAGGATTAAATGATTTGCTGTTCCATTTTATCACAACATATGCTTTTCTAAAATCTCCCATTCTGCAAGCTTTCATACTGAAAGATAACAGGGCTTATGAGGGGAAAAAAAAAAAAGAAAGAGAGATTGTGGGCATTCTGTGCAGCAGCCAGACTGAGGGCCTTTTTTCTTTCCTGTTGTCGGTTTTAATTTTTATCCCACTCTTCTGATCATCCTTTGCCTAAGAAAATCCCTATGAATGAACACAACTACTCTTTATCCTGGTATCATCTTC
Organism: Neotragus moschatus; assembly: GCA_006410615.1. NCBI lineage: Eukaryota > Metazoa > Chordata > Mammalia > Artiodactyla > Bovidae > Neotragus > Neotragus moschatus. The sequence continues at coordinate 767,917 of SJYA01001559.1, read as the reverse complement.
TATATACCAATTACATAGGGACTAATCGGTGTTATAAAAGCAAGTACTGCAGAGGAGACAGTATATAAAATGACTTGGGGGAAATATATATATATATATATATATATATATACATTTAGTTAGATTTAATTTTCTGTTGCCTCTTGATTAATTCTTTGGAAGCCATAGAGACTCAGTACGAGGCAGAAAATTCTTTTCTTTCTTGTTCCAAGAAACATGTTAGTGGGAACATAAGGTAGCCTGAGAAAAAGGGACACATATGGTTCTCTTCATATATTAAGCTCTTTGAGCAGATAAGATTAAAATATTCCACAAGCAGTATGGCATTGGGATTGATCAATCAGAACATGCTGACCAGATGTTGGCAGTGCCAGGGAAGGTTCTGCTGTTTGGATATACTCACTCTGGTTTCTTGAGCTTGCAGGAAGGTGCCGAGCCTTCTGGGGGGAGACCAAAGATGGTAGTGGAGTGTGTTTCATAATGCCATTTCCATCTAACATTAGCCCCATCTTTTTAGCTATCTAGTTGTATCTACCCTCATGATACCCAGAAAACATGTGACCAAAAGGAGCCAGAGTGTCCATCTGTCTGGCTTAGAGAGGATCACAGGGTTATTTGGATCCATTACGGAAAGGTCTGCTTTACCTTCCAGGAGCATCCCCTTTCTCATCAAACCACACCTCCTCTCCAGACACCCCGATGAACGTGGACTTGATGAGGAATTCCAGGAGTTTGCTGCCATCGATGGGCTTCATGGCATCGCAGAGGCCCACGTGGCCGGGGCAGAGGGCCTGATGCATGTTCTGTAGCCCGTGTGCCATCGCATAGATGGCGTTGATGACAAACCCCATCTTACTGTCCTGGACATAGTTCTCTTCTAAGCTTTCATTGCCTGTAACATAAAAACAGATTACTTCCAAGGTTGCAGTCATGAAGTCTAAGCCTGCATGTTTAATTCTCAAATGCTTTTCAGGGCTCCCAGAAGAAGGGAAAGCCAAACATACCTGTCTAAGCTTTGTATTTGTGACTAGCTTTAGATAGTATATTCTATCTTCGAATAGTTTATTCAATTTTATTTTCTGAATTCAATAATGGCTTTATAACATATAAAAGAAACACCATAGAGGTAAAAATAAAGATCATTCTCATATTGCAAGGAAATCCTTAAGGAGCAATGAAAATAACTCTTATTTCCTCTGGGTTCACAGAGATTTATATTGAAAGTCTCCCTATATCACAGTCCTGGAAAAGTGTTTTTTATATTTTGTGACAGTCCTCAATCCATCATAAATCAGTTTGTGCATTATCTAAACCTCAATATTTTCTTTTGATGATTCCACTAATTTTATCATCTCTAAGATCACAAAAACCAAGAGTGAAATGAACTGGTTCGTATGAATTTCTTCTTATATATGATTTGCTATACAAAAATATTTGAATAAGATTTTCTAATTATGGAGATCCAACCAGTCCATTCTAAAGGAGATCAGTCCTAGGTGTCCTCTGGAAGGAGTGATGCTAAAGCTGAAACCCCAGTACTCTGGCCACCTCATGCGAAGAGTCGACTCATTGGAAAAGACTCTGATGTTGGGAGGGATTGGGGGCAGGAGAAGGGGACAACAGAGGATGAGATGACTGGATGGCATCACCGACTCGATGGATGTGAGTCTGAGTGAACTCCGGGAGTTGGTGATAGACAGGGAGGCCTGGCGTGCTGTAATTCATGGGATTGCAGAGTTGGACACGACTGAATGACTGAACTGAACTGAACTGAATTATCAGAAACTCAGGTAAAATGTTTCTTGATGGAAGAGTCAGAGCCACACTACATCTTTAATCTAAACATTTAGTTTTATCTCTGAATTTCAAAAACTCTGCCATTATTCTCACCCATGTCACAGATGACAGCCTAAATAGGTCATTAGACCCTAAAGTGCCTGGGCTGGATAACAGCAGAATATTTTAGGAACTTAGAGAACTTGAAATGTTTAGAAGAAATGGTATAGAGTTTTGACCTTGATGTTGAACTTGAGATTAAACAAGACATTTATAAAGAGTTCTAAGACTAATCTATTTAGGTACACTTGAAAATGTAAAAAATATACATTTGTATCTATCCTGTGAGTGAGATTTGAAATATCCAGGCCAGGTTGAAGCAGGGAGAATTCAATTTTAACTCATCTTCCAGTGCTGCTTAATAGGAAATTGTTTAAAGTGTGATTTTCTAGTTTTCCTAATTGAAAGAAATAGAAGCAAGAGAGGCAGAAAGGGCATTTTAGAATCGGACTGTGCAGAAAAGTATAGAAGTTATATAAAGCAGAAAACAAACATCCTCCCTGCAAAAACTAAAAAGCCATTGAAATAAAGTGATTTATGTCACCCAGAACCCCTGGATCTTAAATGTTAGTTTGCTTTTCTCTATGCGGGAGACCTGGGTTCGATCTCTGGGTGAGGAAGATCCCCTGGAGAAGGAAATGGCAACCCACTCCAGTACTCTTGCCTAGAGAATCCCATGGAGGGAGGAGCCTGGTAGGCTACAGTCCACGGGGTTGCAAAGAGTTGGACATGACTGAACAACTTCACTATACTAGATCAAGATATAAGAGATAAATTAATACCATATATCTGATAAGTTTTAAATGAGCATTTAAAGACTGTTCAAAACCTCCAAGTGTTAGAGTTAAATGTTAAAGCTATTAGAATTAGAGACATTAACAGCAGTTAAAGAAGAAAAAATAGACAAAAATTAGATGACAAGATAACCTTCAATGTAGCTGTTACTTAAAGAGTTCTAGCAACTATTAATGGAGAAGGCAATGGCACCCCACTCCAGTACTCTTGCCTGGAAAATCCCATGGATGGAGGAGCCTGGTGGGCTGCAGTCCATGGGGTCACTAGGAGTCAGACACAACTGAGAGACTTTACTTTCACTTTTCACTTTCATGCATTGGAGAAGGAAATGGGAACCCACTCCAGTGTTCTTGCCTGGAGAATCCCAGGGACAGAGGAGCCTAGTAGGCTGCCGTCTATGGGATTGCACAGAGTTAGACGCTACTGCAGTGACTTAGCAGCAGCAGCAGCAACTATTAAAGGAAAGTTCTACTAAAACCATCCACTTGAAGTGGCTGCTGTTAGAGTCAGCCCTGGGAGCAACTATAAGAAAATACCGATTGGAAAGTTTTCTACTGGGGACAAACCTTATGACCACTGAGTTTGCTGTTTTGTTTTGTTAACTACTATTAAGGTGTATATAATGTGCCTTTAATAATAAATATCAGGTCAAAACAACCTGTATCTATTTACTAATGTTATGAATAAGGTGAGTGAAATCACTCAGTCATGTCCAACTCTTAGTGACCCCATGGACTGTAGCCTACCAGGTTCCTCTGTCCATGGAATTTTCCAGGCAAGAGTACTGGAGTGGGGTGCCATTGCCTTCTCCAGGGGATCATCCTGATCCAGGGATTGAGCCCAGGTCTCCTGTATTGGCAGGCAGGTTCTTTACCACTAGCTCTACTCCAATTAAGATGAAGAAGCCCATCCTGTCAGTATTTATCATACAGAGAACCAGGAGGCTAAGCACATGTCTTCAGGGAATATTTGTTATGCCAACCCTTTTCCAAATAAATACAACCAGCTGTGTGCTTGTGTAAATCTGAAGTGACACATGTATTCCCTACCACCAGTCCAGTCGGTCTGCACTTGAAGGGAGGTGCCTGCTGTCAGTAAGAAGTCTCTTTCCAGCTTTTACCCCGGCTCAGAATGACCCAGCATTTGGAAAGGTTTGGCACTGTGTTAGAAAAATCACATGGCCTTTACGGGACCATTTCTTTGCCGTAGCAATGGTCCCAGATGATGTTGCAAGAATTCATCAACAAACAAACAGAATATGTGGCAGATTTTCCTATTGTCCAAAGATCCTATATTTTCATGACCAGTGAATACAGAATCCAAACTAATAATATTGTCACTTAGTGGAAAGGCGAAAACACTCTGACTCCCAGGAGTTTAGTGCCTTTTTAATAACACTAGTCTCAGAGTTATTAGTGAGAAGGGGATTTTATGATTCATTTTCTGTGGTGCGTTAACTGTTACAGGCCACTAGGGTATCATTAAACCATTACTTTTTCTAATATACTAAATGGAATCAAATAATCGTGGTTGATTGTGTTTATTTACCTTCAAAAGAATACCTGCCTAACTACCTCACAGTGGAATGTGAAAATAGCTACCTTGATTCGAAATAGTAATCTTGTTCTTATTGCAAGAACACAACAAGGGCTATAAATTGCTGCCTGAGTGCCGCAGCACACAGAGCCTCCACGGGAGAAAGAAACAGACTGTATACTCTCTGAAAACAGGAAATCCACGGTGGTGGGACAAAGGCTTGGCTATTCTACCTCTGCCTAACTTAGGATGGCGATCCAGCAGAGTGGTATAGCAGAAACAGCTCTGGGCTAGGCACTTAAACACCTGGAACCTAGTGGAATGGAGCAGGACCCTGTGAGGCTCTCCCAGGTAGAAATCCTTTGTGTGTCCCCAATTTCTTGTTTTGGGCTTCCCTGGTGGCTGAGATGGTAAAGAATCCGCTTGCAATGCCGGAGACCTGGGTTTGATCCCTGGGTTGGGAAGATCCCCTGGAGGAGGGTATGGCAACCCACTCCAGTATTCTTGCCTGGAAAATTCCTATCAACAGAGGAGCCTGGTGGGCTACAGTCCATGGGGTCACAAAGAGCCAGACAGGACTGAGTGACCAAGCACAATTTCTTGTTTGTAAGAAATGAGCTTCATTAGGCCTCCTTGACCGTCCGGAGTTCCAAAGTGCAGATTCCAACAGTTGCTTATGGGGAAGAGAGGGAACGCAGGAATAAAGACGGAGCAGTCAAAAAACAATAGTACATGTTGATGTATGGCAAAACCAATACAATATTGTAAAGTAATTAGCCTCCAATTAAAATAAATAAATTAAAAAAAAAAAAGAAACAATAGTACAGCCAGGGGCCTATACTGATTCTTCCTTAAGGGATGAACATAATGATATCTTCTAGTTCTTTTGTAGGAAGCAAGGCCCTCACCCAGGTGGAGGACAGTAACTTCAGGAGCCCTGGAACCTGTCCTGTTTCCACCCCTGATCAATCAGAGAAAGTCATGCACCTTTCAGTCCCCACCCCAAATCTTGACTATAAAACTTCTCCCTGTTGAGCCATTAGGGAGTTCTGGGTTTTTTTAGCACGAGCCACTCATGCTCCTTGCTTGGTCCTGATATAAATCTCTGCTCCAAACTCTGACATTTCAGTCTGTTTGGCCTTCCTGTGTGTTGAGTACATGAACTTGTGTTCAGTAATACTCGAGGCATTTCTGCTGTAATATATCAACAATACATGCCCAACAAACTCGGGAACTTGGACAAAGGTCTGGATCTCCTAGAGTCCAGTTTCTTAGGAAGCTAGACTCAGTTTCCTGACCTAAAAAATACAAGTGTATTCAGATTATCTTCCTGAAGATGTCTTCCCCCTCTAAAGTATCTATGTTTTGCTTCTCCAGTTCTACCTTTATTGGTACTTAGCAAAGTCCTTTACATATACTATCATTTTTCAATCCTTAAAACTGTATGAGTTTCGGTCTATTATCACCATTTTACCACTGAGAAGGTTAAAGCACAGATAAGTGAAGTCTCCATTGGGGAGAAAGACCTCCCCTTCTCTTTACTTAATGCTCCTTTGTGAAGAGACTCCTACTGAGCACCACCTCAGACCTCTTGTCTTGCCCGATGGGAAGGGAAGGATGACTCATCTTTTTGCAGAACTGGGGAAAAGAAACGCATGCTCAGCTCAGCCTCTTTCTCTCTCATCTGGAGGATGCCACTTGGCAGTTCTCAGTGGTCGTGGTTGATTTTCCAGCCTTTGGTAAATGTGGGCTGTAGCTGTCCAGTTGAGCCAGTAGGCTGTGTGTGTGTTGGTCTCTCAGTTGTGTCTGACTCTTTGTGACCCCATGGATTGTTGCTCGCCAGGCTCCTCTGTCCATGGGATTCTCCAGACCAGAATACTGAGGTGGATTGCCATTCCCTTCTCCAGAAGATCTTCCCAATCCAGGGACTGAACGCTGGTCTCCTGCATGGCAGGCAAATTCTTTACTGTGTGAGCTACTGCCTGGTTAATCTATCTAGTATTGCACATATCTTATCCATGTCCCTAATCCAGTTTAGATTTTTTTATTTTTCAGGGTTTTTTTTGTTGACTTTTAGAAACTTTTTCAACAAGATATAATTCACATATGGTGCAGACATTTTTACTATACAGATTAATAAATGTTTACATATGGAGTTGGTGATGGACAGGGAAGCCTGGCATGCTGCAGTCCATGAGGTTGAAAAGAGTCAGACATAACTGAGTGACTGAAATGAACTGAACTGACATATGGACATATCCATGTACCTGCTCCCCATATCATGTTATAGAGCATTTCTAGAGGCTTCCATTTACTTACAGCTTCCTTAATTTATCCCAGCAATGTTTTATGATTTTTCAGTATGCAGGCATTTGATTTTTATGGCACTCCTACAATTGATTGGATGGCACCACTGACTCAATCAACATGCGTTTGAGCAAACTCCAGAAGATAGTGAAAGACAAGGAAACCTAATATGCTGCAGTCCATGGGATTGCAAAGAGTCAGGCATGACTTAGTGACTCAACAGCAACTACAGTTGGTGTACTTGAAAAATATTTTAATTATTTGTTGCCTATATAGAGAAATACTATTGATATTAATATTTGTATTTTGCTCTTGTATTCTGCAAGCTCGCCAAATGTACAAAATTAATTCTAAAGTTTTAAATAAATTCTTTTGAGTTATCTATGTATGCAATCACTTTATTAATAAAGCATATTTTATCTCCATCTGTTTCACTCCTGGGTCTATTCCTTAGTTGGATTCAGATTTGAGAAGGAAGCACATTGGCTGGGTCACTGAAATCCCAGGGGTTCTGCATTCAAGGTCACACAGCTACCAAGGACAGAGGCAGTGGTCTTGAGTGCTGGATCTGGTCCCTGCCAAGTGGCACTATGCACACAACAGCCTTATGCAACTGATGAAGCAGTTCTAGAACAGATGAGACATCAGTTAGCAAAAAACATTAGTTTGACTTTAGTTGTTCTAGGTCTTTAGTAATACTGTCCGAGTGTTAATGTCCAAAATGGGAAAACTGAAAATAATTTAAAAGAATGCTAAACTCCAATGAAGTACTTTTGTTGATGTTTGTTCTTTCCATTGAGTTAATACAACCTTCCCACTATGCATGTAGGTCTATTTATGCTGCTTTTTCAAATAGCATTAAATTCCAAATAAAAAGAATCAAAACAAACATTCTTTTTTCTCATCATAACAAGGAAGTGTTTGGAGAAATATTAGTAAACATAACTATTCCTGGAGAAAATATTCTTCTGATTTCTTGGCCTTTTATCTCTCTGCTGCTTCTTTTTTACTTGGGAGCACTAAATATTCAATACATGCTTTGATGCAATCTCTATTCAGATCGAAACACAAAGAATTGTAATTATTTTATATTGTTAACATATCAAGCAAAGAAAGTGAAATTGATGTTCTTTTAAATGAACTGAGTATCAGATTAATTGAAAGAAAATTAATCAGGTCATTTTAAAAATAATGACTTCAAAGGATGAAAATGCCCTAAATTTTTCTTGAAGGCCTAGGCTGTTAAATTTTCTTTATGCTTTTTCAGGAAGATTTTGTGGTAAGACAATAGTCCAGACTTTTTCATGCTCGAGTTTTAAAATTTCAAATATTTTGTTTCCTCTGACTCTATTTTCCTCTTTCTCTAAACATTTTCTCTGTTCCCATAACAAAAAAATATGACCCTTCCATTATTTTCTATCCAATTTACTAAAATGTACATGAATTTCTATGTAGGATTGAAAAAAAGAAAATAGGGATCATTTACTTGAGTGCGTGTTTTTATCACTGTTATTAGCTGAATTTCTATTACTTGAACCCAACTGATCTTAACATATGTGAACAATACAGACATATTTAAAAATACATCATCACAATCTATTGTTAAGAGAAAAATCTCCCGCTTACATGGCACATAAACAGCAGGCTCCTTGTAAATTGCTGGTAATGTATAGTAAGCCTTCATGTCCCTGAAAATACAATTGCATTTTAGCTAACTCATATTTCACAAGATTACAGTGTTATGTGAAAAACAAATGAGGACAATCCCTGGTGTGTTAAAGTGATGCTGAGGATTAGTCAGTAATATTCATTTTAACTGTGGGGCTCTTTGTTTCTCTACAGCCTGTCGTGTGCCTTTGCTTTTATTGATCTGGCACAAAACCATGTCATGGAGTTATAAACCACTCCCTCTGGAGTAACTAATCTTTGCAGGTCTGCAATAAGCATTTGGCAGGTAATCACAGAGATGGGAGTATGTTACTGAGAGCTGGCTGCTTTAGCCAATGTGGGAAGTTGGGGTATTGTTAAAATTCCCCAGGGGCCAACCCCCTTCTCAGCAACCTGCTGGGTCAGAATCCTCAGCAAGCCTATTCATCTTGGCTTTTTCCAAACTCTAAGGAGGCATAATATGCTCAAAGCTCCACTTAACTTTTTGATGGATGATAGAAACAGGCTTTCCTTTACAAATATAAGGGAGTTTCATGATTTAAGGCTATTCGAGTTCTTGTCAACCGTTTGTCCTTTTGTAGTATCTCGAGTTTCACATTGCAGTGTTTAGATTGAGCTAATAAGTCAGAGTGCATTTTACAGAAATACAAGAACTATTTGTGAAAGTTCTGCTTAGCTCTACCATTTTAGAGTCTAACAGCATCTTCTGGTAATCAATATAGGGTCTTGTTTATCACAAAAACAAAACCTTAAAAGTTACATGTAAATCCACTTTTGTGATTGACTTCTGGTTAATACAATACCGTCTTTATGACTTGACAAAATGCTGTACATAGAAAGTCTACATATTAAGGATATCTCATACTTCAGCCTCTTTCCTGGAATTCACATGCTGAGTGATAAAATGGAAGCTTGGAATAGAAATCCTCCTTATTCTGCATAGGTTCTGGTGTTTATTTATTTTTTTAAAATATAAATTTATTTTCATTGGAGGTTAATTGCTTTACAATATTGTACTGGTTTTGCCATACATCAACATGAATCCACCACAAGTATACACGTGTTCCCCATCCTGAACCCCCCTCCCTCCTCCCTCCCCATACCATCCCTCTGGGTCATCTGAGGCTCTGGTGTTTAAACATAGGCCATAAGGTTTATTACAGGCCCCTATCACCTACTAATGGGATATACTCTGGATTTCCCTGTGAGATTCATTTCTGCAGGGCACTATTAGTTGATATTTTACACTGACATTTTATCTAGATTTAACAATCCTTTTAGACCACAAGGCTATCTGTTCCAAAGTTGATTGGGATTTATGTGGTATCTCCCAACAGCATCTCTAGAAAAAAAACCCAACTCAGGATTCCTAAGGGCTTAATAAGAACTCATGGCTAGTGAGACTTCAGGCAATATCTGTCCCAGAATTAAAAGAACAGCTCCTAAGATTAGTGTTGTCAAGGGTCTATGGCTAAAGCACATACAGGATTCAGACTTTATGCAAATCTGCTTCGATGTGTCAATCACTCTGCTCAGGGTGTAAAAGGCATACAGACATAAGAATACAGACATAAGAATGCCAAATATAGATTCTGTAAGAGAGACTCCCTGAGGGTTCATGGGCTGATCCAAATCTATTAAAATTATATTCAGGAGTAGAATATAAGCACTATATTCTAGTTGGTAAAGTTGTTTATCCTAGGGTATGGGCTAACAGTTCTGAAATAGCTGTACACACATACCAAGATTGAGAAAATAAATGAAGAAATGGATGACAGAAGACAGAATCCAAGTTTATCACACCTGGAGTGGGGAAGGTTACTGATAAGCAAAAGGGAAAAGCTAGAATAAATCATTTGTTACTGGAATCAAGGTAAAGGTATCAGTATGAATTTAAATTTAGCTTAGTACATGAACTGATGGGTCAATACAGAAATAACCATGCTTATGCTTACGTGCGGATTGGTATACATATACTTCCCAGCTCTGTCCTTTGACGCATCAATGTCCCAATCTTAACAACCATACCCAGTGCCCAGATTTTGGATTCTAACACCACTCACTAATAAGGAGGATTAAGATGCTTTTGGAGAAATAAACAGTTGTAGGGCTGGGGCAGGAAGTATATAGGATGAGCCTGAAATATCTATTATGCAGTGACAGAAAATAAGGAAGTACTGAAGAAATAAAGCAATAGAGATATGTCAAAGGAACACTAGAGTCAACTGAAAGAACTCCCCAATGGCCAAAGCTGAGACAATTTGAGCAAGAAAATCAGTAAAATAGCATTAAAATTATAAACCAATAATAAAATATAAATATTCTTGAGTCCAAACTGATATAAATAACAGATTAAATAAAAAATAAATGAGGAAGAAGAAAATCTCCTGCATATAATTCCAAACAATTTATGTAGCTATTCTGCCATCAAGAAGCTGGAACACAATTCCGAGTCCTTAAGTGTGGGGTACTCTTAGCAACTGGCCTTCAAAGAGTACAGTACAGAAAAAAAAAGGATATAGAAACTAAAAACCTAGTATATGCTACCTTTGCCAGGTGATCAATGTTAGTATGGTCCGTGATAAATTGATGGGGTGTACTCTTGATACATCGGATTGAGAAAGACACTTAACCTCTGTGGTCTTCCTCCCAAAACTCATAATCTCAGTCTGACTATGAGAAATACATTAGGCAAATTCTACAAAATATCTGAGAACTGTCAAGAACTGCCAAGATCATCAAGAGCAAGGGAAGTCTGACAATTATCACGGTTGAGAAAAGCCAAAGAGATACAAAAAATAAAAAAAAAATATCCTAGATGGAATCCTGGAATGGAGAAAGGAAAACTGATGAAATACAAAAAGATATGGAGTTTAGTTAATATTAATGCACCAATGTTGACTTATTAATTGTGGCAAATGTCTCATTGCAGTATAAGATGCTAACAATAAGGGAAACTGAGTGTAGAGTATGTGAGAACTCCTTGATATATCTATTTTTTTTATTGTGCTGGGTCTTCATTGTGGCACATGGGCAATAATTCTCTGATATATCTTTGTAATTTTTATTTAAAACTATTCCATCAGTAAAACACAAACTAATTTTTAAAACAAATATACAAGAATTAGTCTCCAACCTGGACTAGGATCAGGTAGTAAGAGGGAACATGATTGAATGCTTGCTATGCGATGAAAACTTGATCAGGTGCTTTACATACATTATCTATTCACCTCACAATGACATAAACTGGGTGATATTACTATGCCCAAGTTACTAATGGAAAACCCAAGGACTTGTCCAAGAACATGCAGCTGAACAGTGTGTGACAACTAGCCTGACACTCAGCTGACTCTAGAGCTCTCTCTCAGGTACTACATCGCTCTACGTCTTGCCTAATTGTAATCCAAGAGAATATTCCACTCATTAGGCTCATGGAGAGATGTGCTATTTGGTGATATATTACTAAATATTCAAGCGTGCAGAATGAAATTTGCCCTTGATTGTAGATTATATCTGTAAAGATTAATCTGTAAAGAGAACATCCACATATTTCATCAGACGGTGACACTGTCCTAATTTATTTCACATGGATAATGTTGATATAGAGGTAGAATTTTTTTTACATGACTTTTTCCTATAGATGCTTCATTCAGTACTCCACAGAGAAAGCTAAATCCAACAGATAGAAATCTTTTGGAAGGACACCTGCCACTAAAGTCAATATTCTAGATTCTCTGACCCTAGATGCTTCATTCAATACTCCACAAAGAAGGCTAAGTCCAACAGATAAAAATCTTTTGGAAGGAAATCTGTAATAAAGAGTCAATATTCTAGATTCTCTGAGCCTCAGACTCACCTAACCACAAGAAGCTATTAACAAGTTCCCCAAGGTTTTAATTGACTTTCCAGACTGCTGCAGGGGCAATCCTTCTGGGCATGATTGCTGTCCAGGCACTTAAAAAGTTGAAAGCGCACTTTCTTCTAGTGGGAAATACCCACAGAAAGTTAACTGAAGAATCTAATTAAACAAGTGGACCTTCAGGCAAGCATATAGTCTTGCTTGGTGGTATCAATTGGAAGGCACAACTAAGAACAAACTTTGAGGAGGCCGAAAAGTATAACAAGGAACTCTCTCAAGCAGCATCCACGCTCTGTGCGTGTAGTTAATGTATAGTGGGGTCAAGTCTTTGCAAACTGACTTTGCTCAAGCTTCTCAAAACAGACTCATCAAAAATGCACTAGGGGAACATGGAATTTAACATCTCTGACACCATATTTCTGTTGACTGTTGGACTTTGTAGTGCATTCTAGGATGCTATGTGTTAGAGTTTACTTCTGTGGTGCCTCAGTCATGGAATTCAAGTCCAACTGAAATAACTAAACAAAACACTAAGATGTTTCACTTGTGGTTTCAAGTTATACTTAGATAGGGATATAAAACAAACACAAATGTGGTCAAGATGACTCTTTTTCTACACTTATTCCTTGTTCATATTTGTAATCAGATTGAACATTTTCTAGCGTAACAAAGATCAGTTCAGTTCAGTCACTCAGTCTTATACTACTCTGCGACCCCATGAAACGCAGCACGCCAGGCCTCCTTGTCCATCACCAACTCCCGGAGTTCACTCAAACTCACGTCCATCGAGTCGGTGATGCCATCCAGCC
>SJYA01001559.1:664400-751571 GCA_006410615.1 Neotragus moschatus | reverse complement strand
TGGAGTAACAGGCAAATTTGGCCTTGGAATATGGAATGAAGCAGGGCAAAGGCTAATAGAGTTTTGCCAAGAGAATGCACTGGTCATAGCAAACACCCTCTTCCAACAACACAAGAGAAGACTCTACACATGGACATCACCAGATGGTCAACACTGAAATCAGATTGATTATATTCTTTGCAGCCAAAGATGGAGAAGCTCTATACAGTCAACAAAAACAAGATCAGGAGCTGACTGTGGCTCAGATCATGAACTCCTTATTGCTCAATTCAGACTTAAACTGAAGAAAGTGGGTAAAACCACTAGACTATTCAGGTATGACCTAAATCAAATCCCTTATGATTTATAGTGGAAGTGAGAAATAGATTTAAGGGACTAGATATGATAGATAGAGTGCCTGATGATCTATGGAATGAGGTTTGTGACATTGTACAGGAGACAGGGATCAAAACCATCCCCATGGAAAATAAATGCAAAAAAAGCAAAATGGCTGTCTGGGGAGGCCTTACAAATAGCAGTGAAAAGAAGAAAAATGAAAAGCAAAGGATAAAAGGAAAGACATAAGCATCTGAATGCAGAGTTCCAAAGAATAGCAAGGAGAGATAAGAAAGCCTTCCNACCTAAATCAAATCCCTTATGATTATACAGTGGAAGTGAAAAATAGATTTAAGGGACTATATCTAATAGATAGAGTGCTTGATGAACTATGGACTGAGGTTCGTAACAAAGATAGTTACCTTCAATTAGGAATTTTGACAAAATATGTGTGTCTTCACCTTTCAATGTTATCTGTTTGCTTCTCAAATACATAAACAAGTAGCCAACTCTAGAAAGAAAGAAGAGTGCAGAGAATTTGACAACAACTAAGATTCAAACTTACATAGCAGAAATAGCCAGAATTAGCCACAACCAAGGCTACCTGAAAGAAAGGAACAATGGATACTCGTAACTCGTCACAAAGATATAAGAAGCCTAGGCTCCTAAACTACATTTATACCAAAACCTGTGCTATTTGAGGGCATTTCTGGTGCTGAGTGTAAAATTCAATGAAAGTAGAACTGTTTATTGCCGTGTATATGTGTACGCACACGTGTGTATGTGAATGTGTGCATATGGGGTTAAAACGGCTGTATGTGTGCATTCAAAGCACTGATCTATTTTGAGACCTGATATTTTGCAGCATTCTTCAGATGAACTTAACATAAATAAAGGAAGCCTCCTACTTCACAGAGGGCATGCTGAGTTGTCCCAACACTCTGAGTGAGGTTGGAGCTGTGGCATTGGTACTCGTTCACTCATTGCTTACACAGCTAGGAACAAAAAAGCAGCCTCAGAGGTGAATTCTACCCTAAACTAGAGATCAGAAGACCAATGAGGAGATTAGTTTGCTGAGAAATAAACACTGGAACCAGGGCATATACATTCACTCTGTCTGTGCTCAGAAATATTTGGGAAGAAAAAAAACAAGAAAGAGATTGACCAGGATGACACTGTCACGTTGGTCAAACATAATAGCTTCTTATAGCGAGGAGGCCAACAGGAAAACCATTAGAAGCATCTTCTCCATGACCATTTGGCATTGACTTTTCAGTCATGCCCACAGAACTATAAAGGCAGCAATGATTTCTCTGCCTCCACAACTCTGAACCAGAATCACCAGATACACTCACAACTGCTCACATAGACGGGAGCAGCATAAAAATTCACTGGGGGATTTTTCTAGGGGAAAAACATATTTTGTGTACCAACGGATACTGTGGTTTATTGGTGAGTTGCTGTTTGCCTGGCCTCCTGAATGCAACGGAGAGAAAAGCTTTAGAACTCCAGATCAGCTTGTGATGCAGAGAAAGGATGGCTGAGGGCCATTTTGCTGGAAGAAATCCACCATAACACATTCCCTGTGTTGCGTATTCAGCTGCTCAGTTGTGTTTGACTCTTTGTGACCCTTAGGACTACAGCTCACTAGGCTTCTCTGTCTATGGGATTTTTCAGATACGAATACTGGAGAGGGTTGCCATTTTCTCCTCCAGAACACATTCTCTGCTTCTGCTGAAAACTGCAAAACCACCATCATCTCATCAGAAAACTCCACCTGCAACGAGAGCATACTTTGCTCATTCTCATGCAGTAATAAGAGGTCTTTAGCCAATTGTCATCTACATAATCTCAATTGTTCTCAGAGTGAATGACTGACAGCTCAGGAATAGGATCATGATCTAACTGAGGCTTAATTATTATTGATGGAGACTAGCATACATTTAAGAACACTCAAAAGGAAACCCGATATGATGACTATAAGCTATTACTTGAGATTATGAACACAAACTAATATAAATAGTCTATTTAACGTATTAGTCAGATTAGAAGCTCTAAATGTCTGTAACAATAAAATAAGAAGCTGTGTTTAAATGGAACAAGAATGAAGGAGGGAAGTTCAGGCAATTATTTCAGTCTAAATCAGTGAGAAAATTCTTCAAATCTCTTAAAAGGTAGAACCAGAATCATACCATATCTAATCTTGGGAACTGAGTGCTGTTGGAATAGAGCTGTTTAAGTTTCATAGCCATTTGGTTCTGTGATGGGATGAAGAGGAATGAAGCTGTCAGTACCTGGAATAATAGAGACTTCAAATAGCTTTTAGAATAAAATTACAATGAAAGATGCCAGCTCATTCACTTAGGCTATTTAACAAAATAAGAATTGAATACCCTTGTGGTGGCATTCTCATTTGGAAAATCATTCATCCAGCTATCCATGGCATACATTCCATGTCAACCTCTGTGTGTATATTTTGAAGAGTCAAACTATATGAGTCCTCCAAGACAGAAATTGAGGAAAGAAATCAATCACTGTGGAATTACAGGGAAGCTTCATGCAGGAGAGTGGACATAAGGCTGCTGCTAAACAAAGGTAAGACATAGACTAAAGAAAAGAGAAAGACAAAGAAGGGGCTTCTTCTGTAGCAGAAACTGGAAAATCTTTAAAGCTAGAAGCTCAAGACTAAGAGGAGTAAGGTTGATTCTTGTTGAGTCCAGAGATGTAGTAGATACTCTAGGTGCCCTGCTCAGATCACCTTTACCAGCCAGAATACAGATGTGACTGATGACTACCTACAGCTGCTTTTTATGAAGACTTGCTCTCAGACAACCTGGAGATGTCTCATCAAGAAGAGCACCCACCTCCCCGGCAATACTCCTTATAAGAACTCAGCCAATGGTTGACTTACTCTGAAGTTCAAAAAGCTGGCCTCCTTGCTAATTCTGTGGTCAATCTGTATTCCAGAGCACGCAGGTGGGATCAGACTCCAGTTCAGACATTGCCAACTGATTTCCCAGCCCCACCACAATCCCCTTCCTCTTCTCTTGAGAGCACACCTCAACATATTATTAGCAAAACATTCTTTGCATCTGGCTCTGCTTCTCAAGAACTCAACGTATAATAGGCCAAACAGCCATAAAATACTAGACCACAGCTAACAGGCTTGAGACTCTAAAACTCTTCCCAGCTTTTCCACTCCACATCAGGATTGATTGTGAGACACTTCTCTCAGTTATTATCAGCATTGAACTCTTTTAAGGTATCTGCTAAAAGGAAGGTTCTGGGCTCCAGTCTCAGTTCAGTTCAGTTCAGTTGCTCAGTCGTGTCTGACTCTTTGCAACTCCATGAATCGTAGTACTCCAGGCCTCCCTGTCCATCACCAACTCCCAGAGTTCACTAAGACTGATGCCCATCGAGTCAGTGATGCCATCCAGCCATCTCATCCTCTGTTGTCCCCTTCTCCTCCTGCCTCCAATCCTTCCCAGCATGAGTCCTTTCCAATGAGTCAACTCTTTGCATGAGGTGGCCAAAGTACTGGAGCTTCATCTTTAGCATCATTCCTTCCAAAGAAATCCCAGGGCTGATCTCCTTCAGAATGGACTGATTGGATCTCCTTGCAGTTCAAGGGACTCTCAAGAGTCTTCTCCAACATCACAGTTCAAAAGCATCGATTCTTTGGCGCTCAGCCTTCTTTACAGTCCAACTCTCACATCCATACATGACTGCTGGAAAAACCATAGCCTTGGCTAGATGGACCTTAGTCGGCAAAGTAATGTCTCTGCTTTTGAATATGCTATCTAGGTTGNGTCCAAGGGACTCTCAAGAGTCTTCTCCAACACCACAGTTCAAAAGCACCAATTCTTTGGTACTCAGCTTTCTTTATAGTCCAACTCTCACATCCATACATGACTGCTGGAAAAACCATAGCCTTGGCTAGATGGACCTTAGTCGGCAAAGTAATGTCTCTGCTTTTGAATATGCTATCTAGGTTGGTCATAACTTTTCTTCCAAGGAGCAAGTGTCTTTTGATTTCGTGGCTGCAGTCACCATCTACAGTGATTTTGGAGCCCCCCAAAATAAAGTCTGACACTGTTTCCACTGTTTCCCCATCTATTTTCCATGAAGTGATGGGACTGGATGCCATGATCTTCGTTTTCCAAATGTTGAGCCTTAAGCCAACTTTTTCACTCTCCTCTTTCACTTTCATCAAGAGGCTCTTTAGTTCCTCTTCACTTTCTGCCATAAGGGTGGTGTCATCTGTATATCTGAAGTTATTGATATTTCTCCCAGCAATCTTGATTCCAGCTTGTGTTTCTTCCAGTCCAGCATTTCTCATGATCCAGTCTAGACCCATTAAAATACTGAGGCTGGGCTTCCCTGATAGTTGAGTTGGTAAAGAATCCTCCTGCAATGCAGGAGACCCTGGGTCGATTCCCCGGTTAGGGAGATCACTAGAGAAGGGATAGGCTACCCACTCCACTATTCTAGCCTGGAGAATTCCGTGGATTGTATAGTCCATGGGGGTACAAAGAGTCAGATACGACTGAGTGACTTTCAATTCATTCAGTTCAGTCAATTACTGAGACTAGAGCACTCTGGGAGAGTCTCATGCACTTTAAGGATTAAGAATGATGCACTAGGACTTGGAGGAGGATGTTATTGGTGGAAATAAAACTGGTGGGCAAATGAAGAGGAGAGGGACATGGGAATTGGGACTAAGACTGAAAGAGGGGCTTCCCAGGTGGTCCAGGGATTAAGAATCTGCCTTGCAAAGCAGGGGGCATCAGTTCAATCCCTGACCCATGAGGATCTTTCATGCCATGAGACAGCTGGGCCCATGAGCCACAACTTACTGAACCTGCATTTTGGAGCCCATGAATCACAATTATTGAGTCCATGTTCTGCAACTGCTGAAGCCTGTGCACCTAGAGCCCAAGCTCTGTAACAAGAGAAGCTCAACTACTGAGCCCACATACTACACCTACTACTGTTAACACCTAGAGCCTGTGGTCTGCAACAAGGGGGGCCACTGCAATGAGAAGCCCATGCACTGTAACTGCAGAGTGGCCCTTGCTCGCTGCAACTAGAGAAAGCCTGCACACAACGACGAAGGCCCAGTGCAGCCAGAAATAATAAATAAAATTTTTAAAAGGCTGAAAGAGAAGAAGAGATTTAATGAAGAATTATAGCAGTGTAATGCACTTAAGCTATTTCAAATTCTGAAAGATGATGCTGTGAAAGTGCTATACTCAATATGCCAGCGAATTTGGAAAACTCAGCAGTGGCTCCAGGACTGCAAAAGGTCAGTTTTCATTCCAATCCCAAAGAAAGGCAATACCAAAGAATGCTCAAATTACTGCACAATTGCAGTCATCTCACATGGTGGTAAAGTAATGCTCAAAATTCTCGAAGCCAGGCTTCAGCAGTACGTGAACCATGAGCTTCCAGATGTTCAAGTTGGTTTTAGAAAAGGCAGAAGAACCAGAGATCAAATTGCTAACACCCATTGGGTCATCGAAAAAGCAAGAGTTCCAGAAAAACATCTATTTCTGCTTTATTGACTATGCCAAAGCCTTTGACTATGTGGATCATGATAAACTGTGGACAATTCTGAAAGAGATGAGAATACCAGACCACTTGACCTGCCTCTTGAGAAACCTATATGCAGGTCAGGAAGCAAACGTTAGAACTGGTCATGAAACAACAGACTGGTTCCAAATAGGAAAAGGAGTATGTCAAGGCTGTATATTGTCACCCTGCTTATTTAACTTCCATGCAGAGTACATCATGAGAAACGCTGGGCTGGAAGAACCACAAGCTAGAATCAAGATTGCCAGGAGAAATATCAATAACCTCAGATATGCAGATATCACCCTTATGGCAGAAAGTAAAGAGGAACTAAAAAGCTTCTTGATGAAAGTGAAAGAGGAGAGTGAAAAAGTTGGCTTAAAGCTCAACATTCAGAAAACAAAGACCATGGCATCTGGTCCCATTACTTCATGGGAAATAGATGGGGAAACAGTGGAAACAGTGTCAGACTTTGGTTTTTAGGGCTCCAAAATCACTGTAGATGGTGATTGCAGCCATGAAATTAAAAGATGTTTATTCCTTGGAAAGAAAGTTATGACCAACCTAGATAGCATATTAAAAAGCAGAAATACTACTTTGCCAACAAAAGTTCATCTAGTCAAGGCTATGGTTTTTCCAGTGGTCATATATGGTTGTGAGAGTTGGACTGTGAAGAAAGCTGAGCGCCAAAGAATTGACACTTTTGAACTGTGGTGCTGGAGAAGACTCTTCAGAGTCCCTTGGACTGCAAGGAGATCCAACAATCCATCCTAAATGAGATCAGTCCTGAGTGTTCATTGGAAGGACTGATGCTGAGGCTGAAACTCCAATGCTTTGGCCACCTCATGCCAAGGGTTGACTCATTGGAAAAGACTCTGATGCTGGGAGTGATCGGGGGCAGGAGGATGAGATGGATGGATGGCATCATCGACTTGATGCACATGAGTTTGGTAAACTCCGGGAGTTGGTGATGGACAGGGAGGCCAGGTGTGCTGTGATTTGTAAGGTTGCAAAGAGTCGGGTTCGACTTAGGGAGTGAACTGAATGCAAATGATGCATCTTAGTAGTAAAAACAACTTCCCCAAACAGGGATTCAGAACTGGAAAATATGTAACAGAGAATTACGTGTCTTTTGTCCATTGGTGCCACTTCTTTGACCCTGAGGGCTCTTCCTTATAAAATGGGAATAATGAAGCCTCCACTTAATAACTTATATGCCTATTATGGAGAAAGACTGAAACAATATTCTAGTTACTTTAAATCATTTGGAAGAAAGGGTGTTACATAAATACAAATTCTAATAACCGTTAATACCTTCTTGGCTAAGTTTCAAAACCACAGTCAAGATTTAAAGCCTTACAATATTCATGAAGCTATAATGAAGTTCAAGAGGCTTCAGATTTAATCTGCAAGATGTCAGTCAATGAAAGGGATTTCTTACTCAATTTCTAAATTATTCCTAACTGAAGGCAGATAGCACCTATAAGAATTCTGCAATTGGAGACTTATATTTGCTTTAAGAGTGAGAATGCATAATAGATAACTTTTCTCATTAAATTTTGGCTCAATTCCAAAGGGGAAAAGATTTTAAAGTGAAATTATTTACATAGGAATGTCACTCAAGGCTGAGGTCTAGTCCTATGTCACTGGGACCATGGAATGATCTTAGCCTGAGAGAAAATAAGGTTGTCAAGACAAAGGCCTCAAGCTTATGGTGATTTATTAGTGATGCAAAAGACATCATGGCACACTAATAGCATGTGAAGGTGCAGATAATGACCCATCAGGTGCCTTCCACTCTATATAACCACTCTATTATACCACACCTGCTTTCCCTGGGACTTTTCCACACCTGGCAGACATAAGTAGATGGGAGATAGAATGGCAGATTTGCATTCTGGCCTTAGCCTGTTCATATGAAATGATACAACTATAAGTCATTAACACATTTTGGCCTTGGCTTCACCATATGTTTTCAGAAGGATAATAAGGTCAAATGTACATGTATTTGTATTGTGAGAAAATTTACATGGTATTTGTGTCGTATGGCTATGCACAACACAGTAAATCTTTCTGGGTCAAGGTTCTTCATCTTGTAAAATAAGAAAGGATGATCCGGGTAAATGTCTATATTTCCAATCTGGATTGGAATTATGTGCAGATCGCCACCCTAAAGTTAATCCATTGGCTGAGAATGAAGCCACCCATTACCCATGATTGACAGTGGCATCCTGGGGACTAGCACGGAAGGCTGAGGAGCCTCATTCTTTCTGGTCACTGTTTTTCAATTTCTTATTTCCTAAACCTTCAGTTCAGTTCAGTTCAGTCGCTCAGTTGTGTCTGACTCTTTGCAACTCCATGAATCGCAGCACACCAGGCTTCCCTGTCCATCACCATCTCCCGGAGTTACATTGGGGCTAATAATTAAGGTAAGTTGTACATAAGTTTCACTTTGGGGCTTCTCAGGTGGCGCTAGTGGTAAAGAATCTGCCTGCTAACACAGGAGATATAAGAGATGCAAGTTCAATTCCTGGATTGAGATGACCCCCTGGAGAAGGAAATAGCATCCCATTCCAGTATTCTTGCCTGGAGAATTCCATGGACAGAGGAGCCTGGTGGGCTACAGTCCATGGAGTCATACAGAGTCAGACATGACTGAAATGACGGAGCACACACATGTTTCATGTCTCTGCCACTGCTTACTTTCTGGTAGAAATTCTCAATAGTAGTGAAGTGGCTGAAGGACAAGTAAGGCAAAGGGAGGAAAAAGAGAAGATCAGACTGAAAATTGAGGACTTTATTATCATGGTATGTGGCTGGATATTTTCCCATTTTATCTTTCTAGAACTGAAGGATCTAAATATGGTTGGGGGGAGAGAATATAATTTTTTTTTTTTGCTTGAGCTGGGCAAAAAATATGATACATATTAAAACATGGATGTGAGACTCAGCAGCTCAGGATTTCAGAGTTTGTCTTTAAGGCCTTGAAGCAGTCTTCGTTTGCACTTATGTATGGAGATAAACTTCTTCCTGGGAGCAGCAATCCTGAGTGACAGGGACGCTCTCTTATCAGGTAGTCAGACTCTCCCCTATCACCTGAATCCTTTCAAATGATGCCAGATGATTCGGCATCTATGCTTGCCCACATTACCAACAGGATATAATAAAATCCACATGTAATTTCTTCCCTGATCATTGTCCTGAAAAACCCAAACAGAGATGGGACAAAAGACTTAATACTCACTTTAGGAGAGAATCAAAAAAAAAAATTGAGGTACATCAGTGTTGCTCAAATGCCAGCAACTACTCCCCAGAGAGTTCATATTTCATGCATGTTACAGCATATTAAAAAACAGAGACATCATTTTGCTGACAAAGGTCCATCTAGTGAAAGCCGTGGTTTTTCCAGTAGTCATGTATGGATATGAGTTGGACCATAAAGAAGGCTGAGTGCTGAAGAACTGATACTTTTGAATTGTGGTACTGAAGAAGACTTCTGAGAGTCTCTTGGACAGTAAGGAGATAAAACCAGTCAATCATAAAGGAAATCAACCCTGAATATTCATTGGAAGGACTAATGCTGAAGCTGAAGCTTCAATACTTTGACCACCCAGTGTGAACAGTTGGCACACTGGAAAAGACCCTGATGCTGGGAAAGACTGAGGGCAGGAGGAGAAGGGGGCGACAGAGGATGAAATGGTTGGATGGCATCACCGACTCAATGGACATGAGTTTGAGCAAACTCCAGGAGATAGTGAAGGACAGGGAAGCCTGGCATGCTGTAGTCCATGGGGTCACAGAGAGGCAGATACAATTTAGCAACTGAACAACAAGGTAAGGTTGCCAAGATAATTTAACTAAAATTTTACAAGTGTCTTTTATGAAGATGATATACTTTGATAATGAATAAGGAGTGATAGCTTTTTTAAAAAATATAAACTTATTTATTTTAATTGGAGGTTAATTACTTTACAATATTGTACTGGTTTTGCTATACATCAACATGAATCCACCGCAGGTATACATGTGTTCCCAACTTGTGTGCTAGACAGGCCACTCTATGGATGTCCACATGTCTGGAACCTGTGAATGTTCTGTTGCATGGCAAAGGTACATTGTAATTATGGTTGAGGAACTTAAAAATGAGGGAATTATTCTAGATGATCCAGATTGATCCAATCTAAATCACTGAAGTCTTGGATATAGAGAACTTTGGCTAGGTGAAACAAAAAGTGTGTCAGGAAACAAATGGGAGGATTTTAATCATGAGTGGAATTTGCTCTTTGCTGGAGCAGTCATATGGGAAGCAGGAAAAAGTGAGAAACTTATAGGAACAACTGTTGGCTGACAGGCAGCAAAGAAACAAGGACAGGCTTCAAAGAACAGATTTTAGTCAACAACCGAAATGAGCTTTGGAAGGATTCATCTCCAGAGCCCTGTGAGACATGACACATGACTCAGTTGAGTCAGTTATGCCATTACTTGTGACCTACACACTGTGAAATAAAAACTGGGTGCTATCTTAAGCTGCTGTGATCATTTGTTAAGGCAGTAGTAGAAAATGAATGGGCTTCCCTGATTTGGCTCAGATTGTAAAGAATCTGCTTACAGTTCAGGAAACCAGGTTTGATCCCTGGGTCAGCAAGATCTTCTGGGGAAGGGAATGGCTACCCACTCCAGTATTCTTGCCTGGATAATTCCATGGACAGAGGAGCCTGGCAGACTATAGTCTCATGCGGTCACCAAGAACTGGACATGACTGAGTAACTAACACTTCCACTTTCAGAAAACAAACATCACTCTCACTGACTGGTATGCATGGTGTATTAGTCTCCAGCCAACTATAGAAGGAAATTTACAAGGACCCTCAAGGAGAAGATACCTAGATTTATATTTCATGAAATCTACCACCTTATTGGTGGTGGTCTAAGGGTACATCTCTCTGAATATTTAAGAAATAAAGAAATGCTTTTTACTCTGAAATGATAACTGGACTGTATTCATTATCCATTCTAGTTCCATGATTTTTTCCAACTTCCAAGTTATTGAACATGCTAAAGCCCATCTTTTTCCTATCAACCAGTTGATTTTAAGGCCATTTTTCAAAGGCAGTTGTCAGCCAGACTATATTTTTTTACTGTTACAAAAGCTCCAAGTCATCTTTTTAAAAATAAACATGTTTGAGGTTAGAAAGCTTTCTTTTAAAAGAAAATGGGGAAAAAAACTGACATCTATTTGTACACTGCTTACTTTCTTGCAAACCTTCGAAGAGGGTTTTAAGACTCTCATCCTGGAGCTGAAGAAGCTAAGGTGGCTCCTTACCCTATAACTAGTGAGAAACACATGATATAGAAATTCATTTTGTCAGTTTCCTAAGCATGGAGTCTTAAAAGGACTTTTCCAGGTAATCATTAATTATATCTCTTGCTTATGACAAACTTCTGAATTTACTAATAGGATTTGAAATTATATACACACACACACAACAGTGAACTAGATTCTGTACTTTGTGCAATACCCTTTCCCATTGTTTCCTGTTCATTATCCATTTTTCCCTAGCTTAAAAAAAATAAGTATATAAACACAATATCTTTGATTCTACAGAGATGGATTCTTCATCTCCTAGTGCTTTCTCTCCAGGCTGGGGCAAACCGTTATGGCCCTGGCTGCAGTGGAGTGAGTTCTAAGTTAAGATGAATATATTCTGTCATAATTCCAGGACAGCTGATGGAACATTCCTGGTAGTTCCCTGAAACCCATTCCTATCATTGCCTAAATTCTGCAATGGTGGTGCCACCATTAATTTCTCTGCTGAGAGCTGTGGCTTCAGGGCCATGCACACCATCTCTTCCTGCAGGAATCTAAACTTCACAGCACATTTTTTATAGCATGGGCTTTTCTGTCCTGTCAGTTACTAAACCTCGTATCAGTTTCCGTATCTCATAATTTAGTGCTTCATTATTTTATCCTGTTGTGCTGTGATATATACTCTTAGGTCATGTTAGTTAATTGAATCATGTGAACATGTCCATCACCTCAGTCAGACAGTAAATTTCTGTGAGCACAGGTGTCATTTTACTAATCTTGTCCACACCGTTACATGCTCACACAGTATTTGGGACATAATAGTATAGGATAAGCATCTGGTAGATTTACTGATATGTAACTGGCAATGGCACCCCACTCCAGTACTCTTGCCTGGAAAATCCCATGGACGGAGGAGCCTGGTAGGCTGCAGTCCTTGGGGTAGCTACAAGTCAGACACCACTGAAGGACTTCACTTTCACTTTTCACTTTCATGCATTGGAGAAGGAAATGGCAACCCACTCCAGTGTTCTTGCCTGGAGAATCCCGGGGACGGGGGAGCCTGGTGGGCTGCTGTCTATGGGGTCACACAGAGTCAGACATGACTGAAGTGACTTAGCAGTAGCAGCAGCAGCAGCAGCAACTTAGATTTCATTGCATAGTTGCTGGATGTTGCCCTTGTTACAAAGTGTATGTATTATGCCTTTTTTGTTTTTGTCTAAACATCAGGGGATTTTAAAAAGCAGCACTGTAAAATAAAAGCAACTGGTAGAGTGGGGATAATGTCAGGCTGACAGTGCAGTGTTTAGATGTGGGCTTCTCTGATGGCTCAGACAGTAAAGAATCTGCCTGCAGTGCAGGAGATGTGGGTTGGGAAGATATCCTTGAGAAGGAAATGGGTATCCATTCCAGGATTCTTGCCTGGAGAATTCCATTAACAGAGGAACCTACCGGGCTACACTCCATTGAGTTGCAAAGAGTTGGACACAACTGAGAAATGAACACTTTCAGGAAAAGGAAACAAGGATAAGAAGAAGAAAAACATTTTTTAAATCTAAGATAAAATAGAAAACTTAAATATTGGATCAACAATATCACTATAATATGTAGAAATTGGTTATGTATAAAATAAAGCTTATAATATAAAAAGATAACTGAAAATAAATTTGATAAGGTAATGGGAATGTAGAAAAACAGATTTCCCATAGATTTCTGTTGTTATTTTAACATTAGTAGTTGTAGTGTGGTGTTAGTTGCTCAGTTGTGTCTGACTCTTTGTGACCCCATGGATGATAGCTTGCCAGGCTCCTCTGTCCATGGAATCCTCCAGGCAAGAATACTGGAGTAGGTAGCCATTCCCTTCTCCAGGGGATCTTCCAGACCCAGGGATTGAACCTGGGTCTCCTTTAGTGCAGGCAGATTCTTTACTGTCTAAGCTACAGGGAAACCCCTATTTTAACATTATCTTCCTAGTAAAAACTTTTTGAAAGTACATGAATTCCAATGGAGATAGTAAAAATATCAGTCGTTGCCAGTGCCAGGAGTTGGCGGCAGGGGGTGGGGAGAAGGAGGAATGACTAGGAGGAGAGCAGTGGATTTGAAGGTAATGAAAATACTCTGAATGATACTAGTGAGAAACACATGATATAGAAACATGGTATAATGGTGGCTATAGGTCATTACACATTTGTCCAAACATAGAAAGAACAGAAAAATTTTACAAGTGTGATATATAAGATAAATATCACACATCATGTTTAGGTAAAATAAAATGGTTCTAAATGTGTTATATTTATGTATATACATAAAGACTTAATATCATCAAGGCAATATTACAATTTAAATATTTGTGTAAAAGCATCACATAATTTATTTCACTTAATTTTAATATTTGCACTTTAACATTGGTATATACTTCCCATGTTACAGATGAGGGAACTGAGGCCTCAAAATATTAAAAAATTTTTTTTCCAAAGTCACACATGTCAAGGAATAAAGCCAGAAATCAAATAGTGATCTACTAACCCACGTATAGGGTAGAGTAGGGCTTTGTGTGTATGTGTGTGTGTATGTGATACTTAAAATTTTTTTAATTAATTAATTTATTTTAATTGGAGGCTCATTATTTTACAATATTGTAGTGGTTTTGCCATACATTCACATGAATCAGCCATGGGTATATATGTGTCCCCCATCTTGAAACCCCCTCCCACCTCCCTCCCCATCCTATCCCTCAGGGTTATCCCAGTGCACCAGCCCTGAGTGCCCTGTCTCATGCATCGAGCCTGGACTGGAGATCTATTTCACATATAGTAATTTACATGTTTCAATGCTCTTCTCTCAAATCATCCCACCTCACCTTCTCGCACAGAGTGCAAAAGTCTGTTCTTTACATCTGTGTCTCTTTTGCTGTCTTGCATATAGGGTCATCATTACCATCTTTCTAAATTAAGAGCTTGAAGACAGTAGGTCACACTTTTGTTTTAGTTGTAGCACTACTTCAATTAGCAATACTGTTCACAGAGAAATTTTAAACTAGAGAACAATATAAATAATTGCAATTACAGAAAATCTCACCTGGTTTCTGGCATATTATAAATTCCATAGAGATGGTACTTTCAAACTTCCAGCAACTTTGCGCATAGATAGACATGATGTGGCCAAAGAAAATATGATTCATTTTTATGAGCAGATGCCCCTGGCCAAGATGAGCACACACAGTGTGAAGTAGGGAGAAATGAAGCAGATGGCCATCCCACAAACTGTGGGGTACCTAGAATACCTGCCTGTCAAAATCCACCCTTCATGGTTCTCCCAGCCTCAAGAACCTTTAGTCTTCCTTGCCAGATGCCCCCACAGAGTACCTATGTTTAGTGTCTTTTGTTTGTCTTTCATCAGAGAAGTTTGCAAAAGGTAGGGTGAGAAAGGGTCAAGAGGGTCCAACCTGAAATCATCAATATGACATCACTGAGTTATCTGGTTGTCCCTGGAAGCCTTGGGAAGAGCCCTAAGGAACAGCTCTTTAAGGGAAATGCTTAATCCTCCAACGAGCTTGAGTAGCTCACTTCATTGACCCCACTGCCTTCCCTCCTCACACTTGAAATGCATGCAGCCATCATGACCTTGGCCTACCTTAAAGATGTTATAGGGATTAGCCCTCATAAGCCATTTTTTATTCTCCATAGAAATGATATTAAGGGACTTGTTTAGAACATTACAAAGTGGTCTCTCAATCATGCTTCAAGACAAAGTTATCTCAGGACTCTATACCTGGAAGAGCTTTATTTCTCTGAAGGATGTAAGCAACTTGTGTGTTTGTGTCTTTTGGACACTGTGGTTCAAAGATAGAGCTGTTACCTATCTCTAGCCACAGAACATAATCTCATGACTTGTATTTTGTCTTTAAAGGCAACTTTGACTTTTTCTGTTTTTTTCCTCCCTCTTTTACTTTGCCTTTAGTCTACAAAATTTCCATGTTGTATAAAGTCATATTGTAACTGTCACAACCGAGAGGAGCCTAAGGCGATAAC
Organism: Neotragus moschatus; assembly: GCA_006410615.1. Taxonomy (NCBI): domain Eukaryota; kingdom Metazoa; phylum Chordata; class Mammalia; order Artiodactyla; family Bovidae; genus Neotragus; species Neotragus moschatus. The sequence continues at coordinate 736,350 of SJYA01001559.1, read as the reverse complement.
ACGGCTAAATGTAATGTGATAGTCATTGAGTGGCATCCTGGAACAGAAAAAAAGAAAAAATACATTGGATAAAAATTAAGAAAAGTTGGATAAAATACGAACTTAGTTTAATAAAATGTGTCAATATTGGTTCATTAATTATAGCAAATACAATGCACCAATGTTAGTAATGAAGGAAACTGATCATGGGATATATAGACTCTCTGCACTATCATAATTTTTCTGTAAATCCAAAACTATTCTATAAAAAAGTTTATCTAAAAAAAAAATCAAGACATATATAAGTTATCTTATATTATACTATAGTTAACTTTCCAGAATATTTATTTTCCATTCATTTCACTAAAAGTCATATTTGAAACTTTCATAGATTTTGCCTTAAATAATTATTAGGAAACAGATAGGTATTAATACATAAAGTACATACAGATAGGTATATAAAAACCTTTAGTTAAATAGTCTAGCTTTAAGCACAGTTTTTCAGTGTCTATAGTCCCTAGAGGCTGTGCTGAATAACTGAAAGACTTCTACACACTTCCTACATTCTATAACCTGATTCATTTATTATTTATCATGTTTATTATTTTTCATTATGTGAACCTGTAACATCTACTCACTTATCAATTTTTGAATATACAGTAAAGTATTATTAATTATAGTTACCACACTGTACACTGCACATGACCTATTTATAACTAGAAGTTTGTATATTTTTAATGTTTTGATTATTATTTATTCATATCACCTATTTTTAAATGATGATATATAGGTGTATCTTCAAAAATACTAATTGACTTTTGTTTGTATTTTTTATTTTCAACAAAATTAATTCTAAAAGCTATATAACCACACCTCTAACTTGTTCACATCACTTTAGAGTCTAGAACTTACTGTCTTATGACTTAAACTTACCTGAAAATTGAATGTCATTAATGACATGACAGATTTCTTTTATTGTGCAAAGATTTTAAAATGAAAAAGTTCAAGTTTATAATGAGAATTTAAAAATACAAACAATTTTAATTTCAAGAAAGGGCCTTCTAATATAGGGCACAATGAAGGAGTCCCAGGAGATATTTTTTGTTAATTATGAAATCTGAGAAAATATTCAGCCTCAGTGATAATAAGAAAGATAAAAATTAAAATGATACTAATTTTCACATTTTATTTTAGGAATTTGAAAAAGTATAATGCCTAATCACAGTGTGCCAGGGACCTTTGGATAACATTGTGAAGAAGGTTGCAGGTGAGAATTCCTAGCCTTTTGCTACATTACAATATCTTCTTAACTTGTGAGTACAGAGACTTGGAAAACTGTTACTTAAGAGAGAATGAATAATTCTCCATTGTGTATATGTACCACAGCTTTCTTATCCATTCATCTGCTGGATGCTTGGGGCTGGTGCACAGAAATGACCCAGAGGGATGGTGCGGGGAGGGAGGAGAGATGGGGGTTCAGGATGGGGAACACATGTATACCTGTGGCGGATTCATGTTGATGTATGGTAAAACCAATACAATATTGTAAAGTAATTAACCTCCAATTAAAATAAATAAATTTATATTTTAAAAAAGGAGAGAGAATGAAGGAGTGATGCTGAAGATGAAGCTCCAATATTTTGGCCACCTGATGCGAAGAACAGACTCATTGGGAAAGATCCCGATGCTGGGAAAGAATGAAGGCAGGAGGAGAAGGAGGCGACAGGATGAGATGGTTGGATGGCATCAGCAACTCAATGGACGTGAGTCTGAGCAAACTCCCAGAGATAGTGAAGGACAGGGAAGCCTGGCATGATGCACTACATGAGGTCCCAAAGAGTCAGACATGACTAAGTGACCAATGAGAGAATGATGCAGCCGGGCTGATGCCATTTAATGCCTAGGAGGTGATGTAAATAAATTGTTTTGGAAAGGGGGAAGCATAGCTTTGAGACATTCAAAGGCCTGTGTAGTATGTGGTAAGAATTTGTACATGCTTGTTATTTTCCTAGAAATATCTATGTTGCTAAGAGGTAATATTGATCTCGCTTCCTTGGTAGCTCAGCGGTAAAGAATCTGCCTGCCAAAGCAGGAGATGCAAGTTCCATCCCTGGGTATGGAAGATCCCCTGGTGAAGGAAAAGGCAACCTATTCCAGTAGTCTTGCCTGGGAAATCCCATGGACAGAGAAACCTGGCAGGCTACAATGGGGTCTCATAAAGAGTCAGACATGACCGAAGCGACTAAACAACAACAAAAGATGAGAATAAACTCCAGTTCCAGAGTCTTTAAATAAAGACTTCTCTAGTGGAAACAAGAAAACTCTGTACAGTAATACTTTCAGTTCAGTTCAGTTGCTCAGTCATGTCCAACTCTTTGCGACCCCATGAATTGCAGCACGCCAGGCCTCCCTGTCCATCACCAACTCCCAGAGTTCACTCAGACTCACGCCCATCGAGTCAGTGATGCCATCCAGCCATCTCATCCTCGGTCGTCCCCTTCTCCTCCTTCCCCCAATCCCTCCCAGCATCAGAGTCTTTTCCGATGAGTCAACTCTTCACATGAGGTGGCCAAACTACTGGAGTTTCAGCGTTAGCATCATTCCTTTCAAAGAAATCCCAGGGTTGATCTCCTTCAGAATGGACTGGTTGGATCTCCTTGCAGTCCAAGGGACTCTCAAGAGTCTTCTCCAACACCACAGTTCAAAAGCATCAATTCTTTGGCGCTCAGCCTTCTTCACAGTCCAACTCTCACAGCCATACATGACTACAGCAATACCTAATGATTAGTTAATCTTACCTTAACTAGGAAAGAAAGGGATTTGCTGACAAACCCTTCTGACCGATGTCTCACTGTTTTGGTGTCTTGAATCTTTCATTCATTGTGTTAATAAAAGTGACCTATAATTAATTTAGTCCCTGGTAAAGAGGAAGGCAATTTTTCTCTATCTTCAGGAAAAGTACTTCAATTTTTTGACTTTGACACAGTAATTCTGTCAATTAAAGTTTTGAGTTTAAAATTCTAAACATTTTAACCATATATTTTAGATATATGAGATTCACCTTCATGAATAAATGGCTACAGTTTAATATTGGTTTAATAGTTATTATTAAATATTATGAAATAATTATTCTTCCTGTTATAAGACATTAACTTAGGGATCATTTATTATAACAGCATATCCTAGCCTATTCTGACCAAAATTGATATCTAAACTAGGAGCATGATACAACAGCAACAAAAATGACTGTGAATCATAAAATATGAGGTTTATAGAAACAGGTTGCAAATGGCAAGGAAACTATAGCTAGGCTCTAAAAGGATATAAATCATTATTATACAGTGACATAGCATTCAGTAACATTGTCCATCTATAATAACTTGGAAGGAAGATATTTTATCAAATGAGCTTGCATATCTCAGTGAGGAGGTAGGAAAATTAAATGTACAGAGATGAAAATTAAATCGATTTTCATTTCCAGTCTTCAAGACAAAACTGAGAAGATCTTTATGGTACAAAGGACAAATGAAAATTCAGCTTCATGACAAAGACCAAATCAAAACTCATGCTACTATAATAAAATCTCCAAGGGAGTTAATTTGGTACCCACAAAGTTATCAGATGAACACAATTGCTAAGAGAACAGACAAAGACTGGTTTTTCAATAGACGTCCATTTGGCTCAAGTTTTCTAAAATTAAGTCTAGAAGCTGCTGCTGCTGCTGCTAAGTCGCTTCAGTTGTGTCTGACTCTGTGCGACCCCATAGTTGGCAGCCCACCAGGCTCTTCCATCTCTGGGATTCTCCAGGCAAGAACACTGGAGTGGGTTGCCATTTCTTTCTCCAAGAAGGTGAAGACTCTCTAAAAAAGAGCTGTAGACAAAGCTATTGGCATATGTTGTGATGGAAACTTAGTTAAAATGAAAGCTATATTCTTGGGAAAAGTTTTAATAAGGAAAACAAAAAGGTTACCAGCATAGACTAAAAGAAATTGTGACCATTGAAGACTTAAATGGTCCTTGTGCCATAACCAAGGGCAGGAAGCAGACTGAAAAAGTTACTTGGCTCCCAAATAAGACTATTCCCAGTGCTTCCTCAGAAGAGACCAAAAAAGATTATGGGAAAGGAGGGACCTTATAGGGGTTGGATACAAAGTCCATGAAGAACATGCGACTGGGAGCTTCTCTGAGGGAGCATACCAGAGCTCATTCAGAGAACATTTCTCAAGCCGGCAATGGAAGCTTGGGATATTATCCCAGTGGAATTTTAAAATTTCTATGGACCAATCACTGCTGTGTATCTCTAAGACTATAATTCTTTCATTGCTCCCCTATTATGCAGTGGGTATGGAGGGACTTGTCTCTCTCACACACAAAACCATGAAAGAAGAAGAGCCGTGTTCAGCCTGACTTAGAGAATATTATATGATCCACACTTTGAGGCTGACCATTGGCTGGATCTCTTGTGTCTTCTCTGTTGGAGAGTAAATGAATGCATTTTTCAGGAAGAAATTAGATTTATCTAAATAATGTCAATCTGAAAGACAGGGTATGGTAGACCTGTTGTTCACAAAGTATTTGCTGCCTTTTCCTGGGAAAGTATGATATTTCTCCACTCCCTGATGTCAGGCCAGGCTAATGTAACTTTCTTTCATCAATGAAGCATTATTAAAAATAGCGGATGTCAATTCCAGGTAGAAACTCTTAAGGGCCAACATAGGATTGGCCGTACTCTATTCTTCGACTGTAATAATGGGCAATATTCCAGACCAAATCTTCACTGTCAGCTTAGATTTGGAGTAAAGATGACCCAGGAAAAAGGCATAGAAAACCTGCAGTGGAAATGGGACATGAGACAGGACTAAGTCTGTACTTTGAAGGTACTGGAATTTTGGGGGGCATTTGTTACTGTGTAGTCTATCCTAACTGATTTGTATTCCTGTTTCCATTTTGTATTTTATATTTCAATTCTTGATACCTGAGGGAACTTTAAAAATGTGGAGTGATAAAAGGAGGCACTCCAAAAACTCTTGAAGGGAAGTTCACTTTGCCCAAGAAAGAAACTCAGGATCTTCTTGCACTTACTAAGAGCCATATTTATGGTCAGATATTAAAACTAATCATCATCTAAATTGGAAATCTAAATTTAATATGGAATGCAGAAAAACACAATATACAGGCACAAGGGCAATAAGCCCAAATAAGCTTGATTAAATGAACAGCCTTTGGCAGAGTCTATGTTGCTAATGGCGACAGCTTTAGAAGATGACCATGAAGAAACAAATATAATTTTATATTACTCAGCAAACAAGCCCTGAGATAATTTGGGATTTGAAATCTAGGACTTGAAGATTGAAACAGTACAGTCTTCTGGGTATAAAGGCAAAATATCAAGGAGAACAGAGCTGAGTGTGGCTGACACCTGTTAAGCTCAGGATCTCACTGTGCATGCCTCTCTAGGACTTTGCAGAATGAAATGATTTGCACATTTTCTTTAAACCAACTCGCATTCACTCAGTAATTAATACAGAGATGAATGAAAAACTATTGGAAAAAGCACAAACTATAATTCACCAGGCTCTAGTACTCACAGACAGCCAGGCTCCTGGAGGATATCTGATATCTTGGTGTATATTTGTGGGAGAAAGATGGAAAATTATTTACATGGAGTAAATTGAGGTATAAGAGACAAATAGCATTTGTAAGGACATTTCTCCAATTGTGGCTTTAGAGGAAGCTGAATCATCCAGGAAATTAGTTCTTTGTTCTCTGTGGTAAGAGCATGGTGTTTATGATGCTCTCTAATTTGTGGCTATGTAAGAACAACTCCACCAATGGGAAACCAAGAAATGGGAATCAAGAAAGTGTGAAAGAAGGGTTGCCACGCATTCAAACACCATTCTGGTTAGCCAGAGGCACATATTCTCAACTGCCTGGAGGCCCTACCAAAATGTGAGACAGGGCTGAAGCAAGAGAATGAGCTAAAGAAGCATTAGAAAAGCATGTAGAAAAGACTTAGAGAAGTTAATCCCTTGTCTTGTCTCAAAGTCTACTGTGCTAGGCAGAATAATAGGCCCACAGAGACATCCATACCCTAAAGTCTAGAACCTGTGGATAAATTAGGTTCCATGGCAAAAAGGACTTTGAAGATATGATTAATCGTCCCTTGAAATGAGAAGATAATCCTTAATTATTTGGTGGGGATAATATANACAACTCCACCAATGGGAAACCAAGAAATGGGAATCAAGAAAGTGTGAAAGAAGGGTTGCCACGCATTCAAACACCATTCTGGTTAGCCAGAGGCACATATTCTCAACTGCCTGGAGGCCCTACCAAAATGTGAGACAGGGCTGAAGCAAGAGAATGAGCTAAAGAAGTATTAGAAAAGCATGTAGAAAAGACTTAGAGAAGTTAATCCCTTGTCTTGTCTCAAAGTCTACTGTGCTAGGCAGAATAATAGGCCCACAGAGACATCCATACCCTAAAGTCTAGAACCTGTGGATAAATTAGGTTCCATGGCAAAAAGGACTTTGAAGATATGATTAATCGTCCCTTGAAATGAGAAGATAATCCTTAATTATTTGGTGGGGATAATATAATCGCAAATCAACAGTGGAGAACATTCCTTGGCTGTGATCAGAGATGTGACTATGGAAAAAGGGCAAGAAAGATGTAACATTGTTGATTTAGAATAATGATAGCTCAGCTGCTAAAGAATACACCCACCAACTCAGGAGATGCAGGAGTCATGGGTTCAATCCCTGGGTTGGGAAGATCCGCTGGAGAAGGAAATGGCAACCTATTCCAATATTCTTGCCTGGAAAATTCCANCTATGGAAAAAGGGCAAGAAAGATGTAACATTGTTGATTTAGAATAATGATAGCTCAGCTGCTAAAGAATACACCCACCAACTCAGGAGATGCAGGAGTCATGGGTTCAATCCCTGGGTTGGGAAGATCCGCTGGAGAAGGAAATGGCAACCTATTCCAATATTCTTGCCTGGAAAATTCCATGGAGGGAAGAGCCTGGTGAGCTCTAGTCCATGGGTTTGCGAAGAGTCAGACATAAGTGAGTATGCATGCACACACACACATACATACTAAGAAATGTGGGTGACCCCTAGAAGTTAAAAAAAGAAAGAAAACAGATTCTTAGCTAAGGCCTTCATAAAGGAACACAGCTCTACTGACACTGATTTTAGCCCAAAAGACCCTTGTCCTTGCTCTAACCTCCAGAACTGTATGATAATAAGTTTGTGTTGCTTTAAGGCACCAATTTCATGGTAAGTTGTTATGTAGTAATATACAATTAATAAACGTAGTAATTGTTCAGTCTGGACGTAGAGAAACATAGCATTCAGCCATGACTTACTGGTTTTAGAATGCCAATGTTTCAAACAAGCANGATTTTAGCCCAAAAGACCCTTGTCCTTGCTCTAACCTCCAGAACTGTATGATAATAAGTTTGTGTTGCTTTAAGGCACCAATTTCATGGTAAGTTGTTATGTAGTAATATACAATTAATAAACGTAGTAATTGTTCAGTCTGGACGTAGAGAAACATAGCATTCAGCCATGACTTACTGGTTTTAGAATGCCAATGTTTCAAACAAGCATGCCAATAAATAAATAAACCAAATGGATGAGACTGATTCAACATTAGAAATTACTAAATTTTCANCTCTGATGCTGGGAGGGACTGGGGGCAGGAGGAGAAGAGGACGACGGAGGATGAGATGGCTGGATGGCATCACTGACTCGATGGGCATCAGTCTGAGTGAACTCTGGGAGTTGGTGATGGACAGGGAGGCCTGGTGTGCTGCGATCCATGGGGTCGCAAAGAGTCGGACTCGACTGAGCGACTGAACTGAACTGAACTGATTTAGCTTAGCTGTAACTGTGCTCCATTTGTCAGCACTGTCTGTACAACTGAATTCCTAAGTAGAGAATAAGTTTACTGGCTTGGATCGGGGGGCTTTGAAATCTTCATTGCATTATCTATAAAAATGTTTAGCTTTGTTCCATGAGATACAGAGCACAATATTGTACGATTCTTTTCACATTAGGGTATGGCTGGGAATTGTAGCACCGGTTTGAGAAATTCTGCTCCTCAGTTTAATTAACCCAACTATTGCTCCATGTTAAGTTCATGGAATATAAGGCAATGGAGATCCTTCATCAGTTACCTATGGCCACAATAATGCTGCATAGCAAACTACCCCAAGGCTCAGTGGCTTAAAACAACAATATTCACTTAGTTCATGAGTCTGGGGGACAAGTGGGGTGTTCTGCTGCTCTGGGTTGTACATGACTCATCTCAGCTGGGGGTTTTTCATGTGTAGACAGTAAGCTAATGGCTTGGCTGGAAATTGGCTTATCCAAGATGACCTCAATAGAGAAGTTATCCTATTTCCACTCCATGTTCTCTCTCATCTTCTAGAAGGCTAACTCGGGCTTGTACACAGGGCTGAGGGAGTACTCCAAGCAGGAGAATGGGAGTAGGTCAAGCCCCTTGAGACCTAGATTTGGAATTAATAAGCTGTGAGGTCAATCTAGATTCACAAGGTCATGGATAAAGGCCGATGATATTCTCCAGGAGTGCGTATTGATATTTGGGTCAAACTCACAAAAGGCAAAGAGAAGTTATTACTTGTCCTACTGGGCTGAAAGAAATTGGAACTTATTTCAGTTCACAGATCATCTTAATCTGAATTAAACAGTAATGAGGCAATTTCATACAAAGTTACATAATAAGTTAACTCAAAATAGAAAGTTCATAAAATGTAAAACCTGGTAAGGCAAATAGCTTATAAAAATTAGTAACCAATCTAGAAATTGTGAATGGCAATCTCCAAGTTCCTGGGCAAGAATACACAGGTTCAGAAGCCTTGAAATTTTGTTATATCAGACTGTCATTAACTGACTAGCCTTCAGTTGTTGGTAAGCATTATAGATGTCTTTCATTATGTTTTGGATAATAACCAAGTACAAGGATATACTAGCTTTAAAAAGCATTGTGACCATCTGTTCTTGATTGGTACAAAGAATAAAAAGAGAAAGTAAAATTTTGGCTATAAATACACTAGATTATAAAAAAGCTGATGGCAACATAGTGAACCCAATATATTCATACAGTTAATATACTGTTAGGCACAGTAAATCTTAATATTGCCATATTTCAAGATAATGATAATATTTGTTTTCAAGGAAACTCCAAACTATCATGTTCTTAGACCAATAATTATATATTCAGAAATCTACAGTGAGGGAACAATCCAAAAATAGTAAAAACAACAAACATGAAAACTTTATGTACCATACTGAGTTGATTTTTTTATAAGAAGGAAAATTGGAAGTGACCTAAAGACTCAACTATGTGAGAATGGCTAAGTAATTATAGTATAATCATTGAATAGAATATTTTGGAGCTATTAAAATGGTGGTTATAAAGGCCACACAGCAACATCAAAAAAGTAAAGCATGATTCTAAGTAAATAAAGATACAGAATTATACACACACTATGAGTATAATTATGCAAAACAAAATGTGCTGGTAGGAGCTGCCTTTTGGAATTCCTTATTTTAGAAAGCCTTATAAATGTTCATGTTTTTTGATTGAGTAATTCAACTTCTGGAAATGTATCCAAGAAAATTATCTGATATGCAGAAAGGAAAAATTTAGAAGAACTTGCATTGCATCATTGTAGTTTTAGTTTCAATTGTGAAGATATGAAAAAGAAATGATTTTAAATAAATTATAGCTCATTTGTTTGCAGAATGTTATATAACCATTAAGAGTGAAAGAATTTAATGACAAAGAGAACTTTATAAATTTTTTTAAAGTTTGCATTCATTTTTAAAAGCAATATATAATAAAAATTTCACAGTGTATTTAGTAGAAATACATCAAATATTTAACAGTAATAAAGTAGAGACATTACTTTGCCAACTAAGGTCCATCTAGTGAAGGCTATGATTTTTCCAGTAGTCATGTATGGATGTGAGAGTTGGACTGTGAAGNCATTAAGAGTGAAAGAATTTAATGACAAAGAGAACTTTATAAATTTTTTTAAAGTTTGCATTCATTTTTAAAAGCAATATATAATAAAAATTTCACAGTGTATTTAGTAGAAATACATCAAATATTTAACAGTAATAAAGTAGAGACATTACTTTGCCAACTAAGGTCCATCTAGTGAAGGCTATGATTTTTCCAGTAGTCATGTATGGATGTGAGAGTTGGACTGTGAAGAAGGCTGAGCGGCAAAGGATTGATGCTTTTAACTGTGGTGTTGGAAAAGACTCTTGAGAGTCCCTTGGACTGCAAGGAGATCCAACCAGTCCATTCTGAAGGAGATCGGCCCTGGGATTTCTTTGGAAGGAATGATGCTGAAGCTGAAGCTCCAGTACTTTGGCCACCTCATGCGAAGAGTTGACTCACTGGAAAAGACTCTGATGCTGGGAGGGATTGGGGGCAGGAGAAGTGGACGACAGAGGATGAGATGGCTGGATGGCATCACTGACTCGATGGGCGTGAGTCTGAGTGAACTCCGGGAGTTGGTGATGGACAGGGAGGCCTGGTGTGCTGTGATTCACGGGGTCGCAAAGAGTCGGACACGACTGAGCGACTGAACTGAACTGAACTGAACAATGGCTATATAAAAGCAAATTTTTAATGCCTTTCACGTTTATTATGCTTTATATATTGTCAATTTGCCTATACTAAGCATAGTAGTATGTACTGCTTTGGTAATCAGAAAAAAGCATAAACACCTACATAGAACAAAATAAACAAAAGAAAATATTGGATTGGCCCAGAAGTTCATTTGCGGGAAAACCTGAATGAACTTCTGGGCCAATCCTATATATATTGGCACTATGTAAGAGTAACTAATTAGGGGTTGTGTGCTTGTTTTTTCTAGTTTACATATCCTGAAATGCAGTTATATTAAATTTATAATTTCAAAAACTGTATATATTAATGAAATGACCCATGCCATATCTTATTTGTTGTATAATAAGACATCTCAGTAATGATAACTCTTTACATTTATGTAATGATTTACAAGTTGCAAAATATCTCACTTACATTATTCCATTCAATTCTCACAGCGGTGTGAAGTAGAAATTGTTACCATGTTCCAGTTGTAGAAATTTAGACTCAGAGGTTAAGCAAGGTCCTCCAAATCACACGGCAGGTGCCTGACTGAACCAGTGTTCGACACAATGGCTTAACTTCCAAGTGCTCTCTCAGCTTCCATGGAATCATTTTAGTACTTCCAGAGGTTAAAACATCTGCCTGCAATGCAGGAGACCTGCTGAGTTCAATCCCTGGGTTGGGAAGATTCCCTGGAGAAGGAAATGGCACCCCACTCCAGTATTCTTGCCTGGAGAATCCCACGGATGGAGGAGCCTGGTGGGCTACAGTCCACGGGGTCGCAAAGAGTCAGACACAACTGAGAGACTTCACTTTCACTGTGGGGAATGATAAAGCACTTTCACTGCCAACACCACACAAATGCTGCAGGCAACTAAGACACTTACTGGAAGACAGTGATGTTGATTTGCTTTGTACCTACTTTCTCCACTGTCCTCGCAATGATTACTTTTTTAGAAATTAGACTTTGATGTTTTAGTTAGTGCTTTTCCAACACATCTCAAATCCCTTGATATACTCAACTAATTAAGCAGTGATGTAGCCCTTGCATGAAGTACTTTTTAATTAGCTACAGTGATTCCCAAATTATTCAGCTTCAGTTCAGGACCGACCCTTAATATTCAAACTGACAATCCAGTGCATGTAAACTCTATTTAAACAGTGATATCTGAAATGAAGCTCAATAAAGGTTTCTATGGAAACTAACTTCAATATCAAAACTTTCCAAAACATCAAAATGACCCAATTAGAAGTGGTAAAAATAAAAGACAGAAAATGTAGCTATGAATCGTATGGAAAGGTTACTTCTACTTCTTTACATTAATTTTCATAAGTGTGCCTGCATATTCATTAGAAGACTAAGCAATTCATTTGATATTTAAGAATATCAAGTAGATAAGAATGTTACATGAAGTGAAATTTGATGTTGCTCTGCAATCAAATTGAAGTCAATTTCATATGGAGATGAAAATTGAACAGTTAGTTTACATGATTGTGTACATATAAAGATATAGATAAACACTACTAAAGATAAAAGTCTGGGATTTTTGCAGAAGAAAAGATCAATACTTTTACGAATTATTTCCAAGTAGAAAAGTTAATAAGCCCTTTGTCATCCTTACAACTAAGAACAAAGGGAAATATTTGCTGAACTTGACTCCAGAATGAAATCCAAATAAACGCATATTTATTAACTTTTGTAATCACATAAGAAGCTCTTAAAAAAGGCTTTGCGAGTCAAGCTTAATATGAGAACAATTCATGAATCTACCATTTTTTTCCTGCTCTGAATACTCTGTTCAGTTCAGTTCAGTTCAGTCGCTCAGTCACGTCTGACTGTTTGAGACCCCATGAATTGCAGCACACCAGGCCTCCCTGTCCATCGCCAACCCCTGGAGTTCACTCAAACTCACATCCACCAAGTCGGTGATGCCATCCAGCCATCTCATCTTCTGTCGTCCCCTTCTCCTCCTGCCCCCAATCCCTCCNAAGCCAACTTTTTCACTCTCCTCTTTCATTTTCATCAAGAGGCTCTTTAGTTCCTCTTCACTTTCTGCCCAAGTTTAGACATTAACCTTGATATTTGCATGTAATGTGACAAATAAAAACCGGAAGTATTATTGTACATGGCTGCAGAGTTCTTACTTTGTTTCAAAAGCTTAGGTCCAAGATATTTCCCTGGGAATTCCTAAATAAAGACATCCACACATGTTTAAAAAGTAATATTCTGAACTTTACTAGTGAAACAAAATATCACAGTGACATATATAATTATATCACTAATAGGTTTTTAATTTTAACTCATCTGAAATTTATCTCCTAATCCTTAAAACCTGCTTTTCCTGGATTCCTTCTCATCTCAATCAACAGTGACCCTATCTTTTCAGTTGCTCAGACCAGTCTTTCTTCACAATTCTGTCAGCAGGTGCCCTTACCTCTCATTGAAAAGGGCCTCAGAATCAATCACCTCTCTCCATCTTGCTTGCCACAACCATGGCCCAATCCACCACATTCTTAGCGGCATTATTATAGCAACCTCCTCAGTGCTCTGCCCCCCTTTTGTCAAACTGAGAAACTGCAGCAAGTAATTCTGTTCAGAAAAAATAAGACTGATCCCGTCTCTGTCGTGCTCAGACTTCCCAGTGGCTTCCTATCACACTCAGAACAAAGCCAAAGTTTTCACAAGGCACAGTGAAGTCCTGCGGGATTGTTTCCCTATGTGCCTCTCCTACTTACCTCCTGTTATCCTAGGACCTCACTGGCTCTGGCAGCCTGAGTTCAATACTGTTTTCCCACTAAACCAGGCATACCAGTGCCTCTATTTATTTGCTATTCCCTCTGCTTGGAATGCCCTTCCCAGGCGTTTGCATAGCTCACTCTCACGTCTTTTTGGCTGCACCACATGACGTGAGGGATCTTAGTTCATGGACCAGGGACTGAACCTGTGCTCCCTGCACTAGATGTACTGAAAGCCTGGAGTCTTAACCACTGCAGCTGGTGCACTGATTTTTTTTTTAATTGGGGTATATTTGCTTCACAATATTGTGTTAGTTTCTATTGTACAAGGAAGTGAATCAACTATACGTACATATAAACCTCTTTCTTGGACCTCCCTCCCACCCTTCCCATTCCATCCATCTAAGTCACCACAGAGCACTGAGCTATACAGCAGCTTTCCCACTAACTAGCTATCTTACTCATGGTAGTTTATATATATGTTAATTTCAATCTCCCAATTTATTCCACTCCATTCCCCCCGCCAAACCATGTCCACATGCCCATTTTCTATATCTGTGTTTCTATTCTTGCCCTCCAAATATGTTCATCTGTAGCATCTTTCTAGATTTTACATATATGCATTAATACATGATATTTGTTTTTCCCAGTGAAATTGGGTCACTTGTAGAGATGTGGATGAACCTAGAGACCGTCATACAGAGTAAGGTTCTAGACATTTCTAAATAAAATCTTTTCAGCCCATGTCCCATCACAATCCAAATTTGGTCATAGATAGTCTTTAATTCTCTGGTACTTCCTGGTGGCAGGGAGAAGGGAGACATGCTGTGGAGTTCATCAAGCTCTGAAAGATCTTAGCAATGCCCTGAAATTCTTGGGTATCCTCTAGTGGTCAGTGCATGTGGGGGAGGGGGTATCAGTGCCACTGATAACCATCATTAAATGACTTTCTAATATCAAAATATGAATGTTATTAATGCCAGAAATAATTTGTGTAGTTAGCCGTATTCTTAGATAATTACCAAGATGAAATTACACTTTTTCATCTGTAAAACAGAGGAAAGTACTGAATTTTTGGTCACCTGTGCACATAAACATCCATGTTGGTGATGTGACCCTGGATGGCATCTTATCTTCTTTTGGCTTTCATATCAAAGCAAAATCATAAAGAAGAAAAAGAGATCAAACCAGTCTGCTTACTGATGTCTGTGGGTTAATATCTCCTAAGCATGCCTACAATAAATCTCTTTCCTCTGGCCTGAATACTAAATACTTCAATTCTCAGTTTGCTTTTCCTTTATTATTTCTTATGCCTTGTCCCACCAGAGATCAAAGCAGTCTCCATGTTTCCAGAATATAGAAACATGAATCCTTGGGGGAACATACACTTCTTCCTCATTCTAGCTATTTTATAAAATAAATTGGAAATTTAGTCTTTGTATCTCCAGCGTTGGCACCTTCTATATTCATTGAACAAGCTAGAGGAAGTGACCAAAATTTGAGCAGTGATTTTGTGAAGATGAGTTACCTGTGCAGATTCTTTTAAAGTTGGGGTTTTCCAGAATGTGTCCTGGTAGGCGGCACTGGAACCGATGTTGCCAGAACTCAGGGAACCAAGGATTCCTTGTATTAGTGTCCAGCCTCAGTTTCAGGAAATAATCATCAAATGACCTGACCTCTGGAGACTGCAGCTTTATCGTGATTCCCCCGTTGGCTTCCACCTCATAACCTTCAATGACTTCATCTCTGTCTGCCCATCCATCACTAAAAAAATGTGGGGATTGGGGTGGGGAGAGAGAAAGACAAAAGTCTCACAAATAGAGCTCTGAGTTATGCATGAAAGAAGCAGTTCAGCAAGACTGAAAGTTTTTTTAAGCCAATAATGTTATCCATCGATCACTTTTTTTGTAGAGAGTGGAAAATTGTATAATCATCACATCTTGCTTGTTTTTGACAATAGTGAAAGCGATGATGAAGATGATGACAGTAACAGTCACAAGAACTAACCATTAAGCATGTATTAGACATCAGATTCTGTGCTACTCACTTTTACTAAGTCAGATATTCAACAAATAGCTAAAGTCCTGGTGAATCCCAGATATGGGTCCAGGCAGTCTGACTCCCAAGCCCATTGCTGTTTACAACTAGATCACAAACCCTCTTGGTTGCTCTTCAAACCAGAAGAAAATAAAACCCAGGTACTTAGGTCGTTTCAAAAAGAGCTAAGGTTTCAAGGTTGTGATCAAGACCATTATATGAATTACATTATATGCGGTAGAAATTTGATTTAGCTCAGAAACATGACAATCATAGATTTTGCTCCTGGATATTGTTCAAATTTGCATCTCTTAGAAGTGACCAATGTGGTGTTTGGTTTTTTTTTTTCTAATTCTATTTAAAATTAGCAGCATTAAGAGAAAACAATCTAGTTCCATAAAATAAAAATTATCTTCCTGCTTACTAAATGAAAGTTCATTGACACTTCATCTGCAGGTTCAAATCTTTAAAGTTTGTTCACTTTCTAGAACATTCACATCTCCCATGATTGATGTTCCTGCACTTTAACTCAAGTGTACATTTGAGCCAGATAAAACTGCATGTGAGTGGCTGTGATCCCTTCCCAAGGACAGGTCAAAACAACAAAAAAAATGCATTAGATAGACTTAAATAGGCAAAGAACACCTTATAAAAGACTATTTCAATAGGCCAAAAATACTGAACTCAGTTCTACTAAAACACAACCTGGAAGGATTTTAAAGGGTGACTATGAGAACATTTCATGCAAATATGGGCTCGATAAAGGACAGAAATGGTATGGACCTAACAGAAGCAGAAGANAGGGCAAAAAGAGTTCCAGTGAAATTTACCTGAAAATATGTTGGCTTATATGTTGAATTCATCCCTAATTGATGATGAAGTGTTGAAACCATAATGTATGATTTGGGAGGCTATTTTAGCTAACAAATTTGTGAAATCATCAAAATAGTTGTTTGTAGTACCCACTCTCCCACACCCCCCACCTCCCCAGCACCCTTTTCTACAGTTTTGCTTTCCTTTGTTTCAGTTTTCCACAGTCAAACATGGTCTGAAAATATTAAATGAAAATTTCAAAAAATAAACAACTTATAGGTTTTAAATTGCATGCTGTTCTGAGTATCATGGCTTCTCAGGCTAGTGCTAAAGAATCCTCCTGCCAAGTGCAGGAGATGAAAGAGATGCAGTTTTGATCCCTGAGTCCAGACGATCCTCTGGAAGAGGAAATGGCAGCCTACTCCAGTATTCTTGCCTGGGAAATCCTATGGACAGAGGAACCTGGTGGGCTACAGTCTGTGAGGTCACAAACAGACATGGCTGAACACCTGAGTAGAATGATGAACTCTGGAGGTCCTGCTCCATTGAGCCCAAGGTGTGAATTACCCTTTTTCCAGGATATCTTACCTGTTAGTCACTTAGTAGTCATCTTGTCTCAGTAATCAGACTGACTACTGAGATATTACTTATGTTCAAGTGACCCTTATTTTACTTATTAATAACAATGGCCTCAAAGTCCAAGAGTGGTGATATTGGCAATTTAGATATATTGGCAAAGAGAAGGCATAAAATGCTTCCTTTAAGTGAAAAGGTGAAAGTTCTCAACTTAATAAGGAAATTAAAAAATTGCATAGTGACGCTGCTAAGATCTAAAGTAAGAACATATCTTCTTTCCATGACATTGTGAAGAAGGAAAAGAAACTTGTGGTAGTTTAGCTAGTGTACCTCAAATTCAAAATCTGATAAAAGCATACGTTCAATATTCCATGTATAAATATTAGTGTTTCATAGGTTTTATATAAGATGGCATTTGCAATTGCCAAAAAATTGTATATGTATATAGTTGATAAGACATTAGTGAATGACTACATTTGCTTAGAAATGTTCAATGACTCTGGTAAAGAAGGTAATTCAGGGTCTACTGTCTGATACCGTCACAGCTCGATGATTCCCCAAACTGCCTAATGATGTGGAAGACTAACTTCTTGAATAATTAAAACTGGCAAAGCATTCTTTTACTGTAAGTTGATGAATGTGCAAATATTGTTTTCTGTGGCAGTTCTTTTAGTATATGGGTGGTTTGAAAATGATAAAAAATTAGAAGAAAGCTCTGCTCTGATTTAAATTCTCTTTCAGCTTTATGGCTGAGAAGTACAAGTAGCTCTAAATTTTATAAAATATGAAGAATTGTTTTATCCACAAATGTGTTGACAGTTTATGCTTTATATAAAGGTATGTTCTGATGCTGCAGTGCAGCTGTCTGCATCAGGAAAACATTTGGAAGTACTTACCTAAGTTATGTCCCTTGTGAGAGAATGCAAATCAGTGCAATGCTTCCCTCATTGAGAAAGTTTTGATTTAAAAAAAAAAGTCAGCTGAAGTAAACAACGCTTGTGACATAGCATAAATTTTGAGTTATGTAAGAACCTATATTGGCTTCTCAGAACTGACTGTTAGCATTTCTCTTCTGAAAACTGTCTTCATAGACTAACATCATCAACGGTGATAGATACTTCAAGTAAACCAGCAAATACTACAAATTGGAGATTTTTTTTATTTTTTTCCCCACACAGTTATGATAATATGGAATCTGACCATAGATAGCTATTTTTGGTATTGAAGAAAAAAAATTGTGTCAGGAGTGTCTAAACTGCAAAATGAACACTTTGTTTCTTCAGGATAAAAAATAAGGTTTGTTCTGACACTGAAACATATTAATAGGAAAGTCTGACTTGCTGTATTGACTGATACTTTGGATATACTTAATAACCTTTATATTTCTATGAAAAGCAATAATTCAATTATTTTTCCAAAGGAAAGCTAAGATTAAAGAGCAAAATTAAAAGTTAGAAACTGTAAAGAGCAGGTGTTTTTGTAGATTGCTATGTTAGCCGCTCAGCAGTGTCTGACTCTTTGTAACTCCATGGACTGTAGCCCACCAGGCTCCTCTATCCATGGAATTCTCCAGGCAAGAATACTGGAGTGGGTTTCCATTTCCTTCTCCAGGGGATTTTTCTGATACATTTTTTCTGATTTTTCTGATACCGAGGAATTGAACTTGGGTCTCCTGCATTGTATCACAGTTTTAACTTTAAAATAATGATCAGTGAGTAAAAAATGATCTGGATATTATCATCTGCAAAGTGTTGTCAGCAAACACTATGAATTTGATTGCTTTATTCTCCTTGGACGACCTAACAAAATACCATAGCTGGAGACTGGTGGCTTAAACAACAGAAATTAATTTTCTCACAATTCTGGAGAATAGAAGTCCAAGATCAAGGTTCCAGTGGATTCAGTTTTGCTGAGAGCCCTCTTCCTGGCTTGCTGACTATATAATCACATGGACTTTCCTTGGCATAAACAGAGACACAGTGAGAGGGAACAATCCGGTGCTTTTTCTAAGGAGGGCACTAATTCTATTGGATCAGGGCTCCACTCTTATGACCTTATTTAACCTTACTTAAATCCCTAAAGGGCCTATCTTCAAATACAGTCACATCAGAGGTTAGGGCTCCAAGAGATGAATTTGCAGATATTCAATTCAGTCCATAGCAGATGGAATAATACTTAAGTTATCATTCATTTAAAAATCTTCATGTAAGAAATTAATGTATCCAGAATTCACATATTTCAACAAAAGATAATTTAAATTGGACCAAAAAATTATGGAGTAAATTATTGGAACTGGCTACTGATAAAGGATTAAGAATGACATTTGAAAATACATCATCACTCACTTTACTCGATTATTCCAAAATTTAAAATAAATATTCAAAACTTGCTGAAATTGCTATAAAATCTCTTATTCTATTTTATTCAATAGACTTTTGTGAGGCTGGTTATTCTACAAGGAATTTTATTAAAACAAAATAAAGAAGCAATTTATACATGGATAATCATATGGAAACATCTTTATTTATCCAACTGAGATTAGAGAACTTAATAAACTCATTTGCCATTAAAATTTTTAAAATATTGACATGCATGGGTTTTGTTCAAAGTATGCACATAAGAATTTAACATATGGAGTCTCTACTTTGCTTACAACTTCTTATTTATTTAATTATAGAATATTAAAAGTTACAAGTATAATAGTAATTTTCTCTATAGTCATCTAGGCACACACGTTCAATGAATAACAATTTTTTTGTAATTCTTTCTTTTCTAATTTATTATATTTACAGACATGATATTTTATGCCTGTTGAATCTAATAATGTAACTTTGGGCTTGTATTTGCATGTCTTTATGCTGTATTGGAGATCAGTCCTGGGTGTTCTTTGGAAGGAATGATGCTAAAGCTGAAACTCCAGTACTTTGGCCACCTAATGCAAAGAGTTGACTCATTGGAAAAGACTCTGATGCTGGGAGGGACTGGGGGCAGGAGGAGAAGGGGACGACAGAGGATGAGATAGCTGGATGGCATCACCGACTCGATGGACATGAGTCTGAGTGAACTCCGGGAGTTGGTGATGGACAGGGAGGCCTGGCGTGCTGCGATTCATGGGGTTGCAAAGAGTCGGACGTGACTGAGCGACTGAACTGAACTGAACTGATGCTGTATTTAATTTCTTAGCAATTTATCTATTTTGTATTTTATCAAAGTACAATCCATACTAGATGGGGGCTTAAAAAAAAGAGAGAGAGTTTGAGAAGAACTGTTCTAGAAAATCTCTCTATCCTTTATGTTTTGGAAAATGTTAAGATAAAAACTTTGCTATTGCAACAGTTCCAAAAAAAGGACACCTCAGAAACTCCATCTCAGTGCTTACGGTAAATGAAGCCATGACTATCAGCAGAGTCTTTTCATTTTGTTGGGAAGCTTGCAAAATTCTACAGAATGAAACGACGACAATTCTTTGCTCCTTGTTTTAAATCCCTGGCAGTGTTACTGCTGCTGAATCTTTCTTTTTTTGGCTTCTATGCTGTTTGAGTGAGAGGCTTCAGTTTCCCAGATAATTGTTAAGAACCAACTGAAGGAAGGCAAGAGATTTAGAAAAAGAATGCAATAAGGAGGCAGACTGATTCTGATTAGAGCATAAACCAGATCCTGGCCCTCCTCTGCTTACAGCAAACCAGTGCCTTTTCATCTCACCCCAAACCTTTTAAAGAGTACCTTAAAAAATCCTGCTTATTCTGAGCCCTCTTAAACTTTCTCATGTCCACAAGTCTACCTTTTATTCTATTCTAGCCACCCTGGTCACCTTGCTGTTCTTCAATGAGCCAGAGATATAGCCTGGCCTTAGGATCTTTGTACCAGTTTTTTTTTTCTGTCTGGAATTCTGGAATTCTCATAACTTGAATATTTGCATAGCTTTCTTTTTCACTTTCTTCAAGTCTGCTCACACATCCCATTCTCATAGAGGTCTTTCCCTATTTAAAGTTGGGATCTTTCTCTCTATTCTTTTCTATTCCCCTTTTCTCCTTAAAATATCACTATCTGACTTACCATATAAATATATTTTCTATGTCCTTCCATTAAAATGGAAGCGCCACATAGGCAGAGAGGTTTTTTTATCTTTTTTGTTCACTTATATCAATATAATCCCAGAATTTAAACTAGTTCTTGGTTCATAGTAGTGCTCATTATACATTTGCTAAATGGATTAATGGATAAAAGACTCTGTAAATTAATTTATGTTAAAGAATCCATAGAAAATGCTATGATCAGTGGTATACTAGAGCTTACTCATACCAGCTGGCAAGAATCCATTGTCAACATCTTTTCCTAGATCTGGACTAAATGACTTTATGTCAGTAGGTTGAAACTGGCCATAATGAAAGTACTTACTTCATGTATATATCAGATTCCATAAGAAAGTACCGTAAATTAAGTGGCTTAAAACAACAGAAATATATTCTCTCAGAGTACTGGAAGCTAGAAGTCTGAAATCATGGTCCCCGGTAGCCATGCTTCCTCTGAAACTCTAGGTAGAATCCTTTCTTGTTTCTTCTGAGTTTCTGACAATCACCATCGATCCATGGCATGCCTTAGCTTGCAACTGTAGCATTGCAGTCCCCGCCTTTGCTATTCCCCTAGGCATGTCTGTGCTTCTGTGTCTCTTTTCCACTTATAAAGTCATCAGTTATATTGTATTAAAGCCTACTCTCCGTTCAGTTCAGTTCAGCCTCTCAGTCATGTCTGACTCTTTGCAACCCCATAAACCGCAGCCCGCCAGGCATCCCTGTCCATCACCAATTCCCAGAGTCCACCCAAACCCATGTCCATTGAGTCGCCATCCAACCATCTCATCCTCTGTCATCCCCTTCTCTTCCTACTCCAGTATAAATTCACCATCACTACACACTTGCAACAACTCTATTCCTAAATAAGGACACATTCTGAGATATTAGGGATAAGTATTCAACCTATTCAACAATTCTTTTAAGAAGGCACAGTTTAACACTTAACAATGGGCAACCACTACAAATCAAGGCTTTATTGTTCTACTTTGTTTCATTTTTTTTTTTAAGAGAAGAAAGTGGAAATGTTAGTAACTTACTTGTGTCCGACTCTTTACCAACCCACACACTGTAGCCGGGCAGGCTCCTCTGTTCATGGAATTCTCCAGGTAAGAATACTGGTGTGGGTTGTTATCCTGGATCTTCCCNAATCTTTTAAGAAGGCACAGTTTAACACTTAACAATGGGCAACCACTACAAATCAAGGCTTTATTATTCTACTTTGTTTCATTTTTTTTTTTAAGAGAAGAAAGTGGAAATGTTAGTCACTTACTTGTGTCCGACTCTTTACCAACCCACACACTGTAGCCTGGCAGGCTCCTCTGTTCATGGAATTCTCCAGGTAAGAATACTGGTGTGGGTTGTTATCCTGGATCTTCCCAACCCAGGATCGAACCCACGTTTCCTGCACTGCAGGCAGATTCTTAACCATCTGAGCCAACAGGGAAGTCAGTTGTTAATCTGCAGCTGCTGCTGCTGCTAAATCACTTCAGTAGTATCCGACTCTGTGTGACCTCATAGACGGCAGCCCACCAGGCTCCCCTGTCCCTGAGATTCTCCAGGCAAGAACACTGGAGTGGGTTGCCATTTCCTTCTCCAATGCATGAAAGTGAAAAGTGAAAGTGAAGTTGCTCAGTCATGTCTGACTCTTAGCGACCCCATGGACTGCAGCCTACCAGGCTCCTCCGTCCATGGGATTTTCCAGGTAAGAGTACTGGAGTGGGGTGCCATTAATCTACCAGCCACTAACTACAATATGTGTGACATTTTCTCTGAAATTCAGGATTAGTTCTGAACTTCTGATCTGTTAGATGAGCTAAAGGTTATTTAAATGATTATTGTTTAGTTCTAAAATATCCATAATTGAAATTCAATGCTATTATTTTGTAAATAAAAAGTTTTTTATGAAAGTTATTGTTACATGGTTTATATATTTGAATCACTTTACTTTTTCTTTCTCGAGAATAGATAATCACATGCTAAGAAGCACCAAAAGGTACAAAACATCCCCAGGACAGACCAAAATACTTTTAATAAATACTATGAATTTTAAAACAGATTTATAGTTTATATTTGCAATTGTTTGAATTTGGGCAGTATATTTGCTGCTTTTACACTATAATCAGATGTGTATCTGTGAATGCTTTAGGTCCCTCAGCTTCAAGTTCTTAATGATACAGTAATAAGTTGAGTTATGTCTATAATTTAGTAAATCCTTCTAATAATACAAGAAAATTAAAACAAAGATAGTATATATTTACAGAGTACTTTCAATTTTACATTCCATGTACAGTAATTCATTTAGAGTACATTTGGATTCACTGAAACATAAATTCAGATCTTTTAATATTAGCTGATTCAAATCAGTTGCATTATTTCATTTAATAAATATTTTCGATATCCTACTTAGTGTCAAGCACTATCAGGTCCTGAGAGCACATTAATTAATAAAACCAGAAATGTTCTTATTCTTCAAATTAAATTTAAATTTAAATTCATATGTAGGCCTACCTCTGGCCACACTGGAGTAACAAGTAGCAAATTTACTCTTATGTCTGAAAAAACCAAAACATTGGACCAAATATATAAAACAATGGCTGTCAAGACATTTTTACATTGGATTATGAAGGACAGTGGTCGCTGGAAAATGAACACCATATGAGATGAGCCCTACAACTGTTTGGTCTTACTGCCTGGAGGTGTCCAAATCACAGAGGGAGATGGGGAAGGGGAAGGAACAGACTCATGCACAGTCCTGTGGAGTCACTGGGAGTTGAGTGGAAAGAGCTGGGAGTCAGGGGAACCGATGTGGCCGGAGTTTACAGGGCAAAGTACTGAGAAGGGAGAGTTGTTGGGACAGAACACACTGCAATGTTTTTGCCAAAAGCATTCTGTTGGATATTAGAAAGCCCGTGCAGGTGATAAAATTACCTAAGGCCAAAGAAACAACCAAAAGGGTTGGAGGGAATAGTGCCTGGAGGTCACACAGAGTTGGGAGTAGTAACTATTCTCAGCAGCTAGAATGGAACACATCATGGCTCACATGGAGTCGCCTAAAGTACTAAGAGAGTTCTTGCCTCAGTAGTTAACAGAAAATTTGCTGTAGACTAAATGTTATTCTGGTCTCATTTACCAAAGTTTAAAAGCAAGGTCCAGAAAAGCCCTCACAACCATTCCCAACACCCAGACTATTTCTAAATGACTTCACCTCCTCCAAGAACCACAGCAAGAACATTTCTAGAAATAAGAAATACCCTGTAATCAACAAGACAGAATTTATACCTGTTATCCAATAAATATTACTAGGAATATAAATTCATGTGTGGAGTGAGGGAGAAAAAGGGTACTCAAATGACAAAGAATAACAAAAAATTATCACGTGGTGATGCAGTTTAGGCTGAGAATTTTCGAAGAATCATATGATATGAATGAAGAGGCCACCATTTTGCTTTGGGTAGCCAGAGAAAGCATTGGGTGGCCAAGGAAACATCTCTGAAGAGATAACCCTTATGCTGAGATCTGAGCTGTGTGAAGACTAGAGGGGAAGAAGGCTTTAGGTAGTTGGCACAAAGGTCCTGAGGTAGGAGCAAGCAGCTGTGGCTGAATGCCACCCACTTGCCACAGAAAATGTAGGCTCAAAATCTTTCCATTGATCAGATCAGAAGAGACATGAATAGATATTTTTTGTTCTTTAGCTGTCTACTATACACTTGCTATATAGGAGAAGAGGGAAGCAGAGGATGAGACAGTTGGATAGCATCACTGACTCAATGGACATGAACCTGAGCAAACTCTGGGAGACTGTGGAGGACAGGGAAGCCTGGTGTGCTGCAGTCCATGGGGTCTCAGAGTCGGACATGATTTAGCAACTGAACAGCAACAACATATGTTTGCTGCTGTCTAAGATATCATAAAGTTTTACATATTTTCAGTTTTCTTAAGTCTTTATTAGGAAATAAAGTTGATATGAATGTGCTCTCATTTTGATTACCTAGGCTGACGAGTGACTCCTGAGAGCAAAACTGGAGAAATCAGGGATTTAGAGCAAGGTGTAGCTCCTATTTGTACCTCATCGAGAACACTGTCTTTTTATGTAACTCTGAGCCTAAAAATACACCACTGTTCAAACCACAGAGCTATCCCAAGTGCCTCCAGAAAAATCTTAGAACCATGTTCTGCGGAATCTCAATATGGCTCCAAAATCGCCTTGTGTTACAGCAAGCTATTGGCAATAGGATTCCAGGGGACTAGGTCAGAACAGAGCCATTTGTAACTTCAATTCTGCAAGGTTTGACTGGAATCTGGAACATTGGTTTATTTTACTGGAGTTAAAAGTCAGCTTATCCAACAGGTTCCCTCACATCACTAAAATTTTCATTACCATTTATTTATAGTGGCCTCTGTTTCTAAAGCCATCCTGGGGTTGTTGTCTGCTTAGAAACTATGGGCTGAAACAAGGGCTATGCACATGTCTGTGGAGGAAAGAAATATTCCCTGATGGAAGGTAATGGATACTCCAATCACATTTGATGTTATATCACATGGGAAAGGGCACATGAGTATACACGGAGGCAGAGAAATAGGTGTAATAAATAATAATGAGTGAGAGGTTTATCAAGCAGAAGGGAAGAATGAATGAGTTATGAAGGTCTTGGGTTACTCTCGGCAATTGTCTTTGGATAGGCGGTTTCTCGAGCTGCAGGGTCATGGGACGACTAGAATGGAATTCCCAGATGAGACACCTCAGGCAACAAGAATAATTTTCAGTGCTACAGGTAATGTAACTTTGTGTCCTCAGTAAATATTTGTGGAAAGAAAGAAAGAACAAAAGAAAAGAGGGAGGAAGGAAGAAAGAAGGACTAAGAAATGAACATAGGAAATCCACATTGTTGGGAAAGTGAGCAGTGCACATATAGAGGGCTAGTTTTCCAGCGCTGCTTTCATATAGTCTGAGCTGAAACCATGCTGTCAGGATCTCTTGCAGATCTTTTTAAAAAAATGATCTATTTTTCTTACTTGAACAAAAGGTCAAAGCACACCAATTTGTGGCTTTTCAGAAGCAAGTCCAATGGTTTAGTAACTTCAGTAATGAAGTCTTTTAACAGACCAGTGCAAATTATCCTTATCTAAAGTTTCTAGATTCTACAATGTGAATAAAAGAATGTTCTTACCAAATTTAAATCAGTAACTATATGACTTGCTAATTCACCCTGGTTTTTTTTCAAACTATGACACATTTTTTTATCATTAAAGTAGATTTTTTAAATTTAATTGCTAAAACTCCACATAATGTAGTCAACTAATTTGATATGGATATTCATCTTACTGCAATTATCTAAATACACAATAAAATGAAACCAAAAAAGCAAAAAGTCATTCTCAGGTGCTAGAAATGATGAGAAGAATCAAAGCTGAATGATACATATGCAGTAATAAGCAGTCCATAAGGATTTGTTCTCTGTAAATGAGGGAGCTGAAACTCATTTCCAACATCCCTTTGGTGATGTGAATGATTGTTTCCTGAACCATGCAAGTCAGAGTGTGAAGCTGACACCCTTGCATGAAGCTGGGAGCTTAGCTTTGATGGGCTGCAAAATCCCACAGAGGGACTGAAAGTTTTGCATATCAGACTAAGGAAGCTTCAGATCAGTCCAGGGCCTACGATTGAAGACACAACAGGGAAAAGTCACAATGCATAAGTGTAATGTCTACATTTACACAGCCTGTATGGTACAGGAGCCATAAGCACAGAAATTATCATAAAAACTGCCTAAGATTATTTAAAACCCATGGAATGCCATGTCAATATTTAAAGATCCTTTCAAAATCGAGGGAACTCTGAATCCTCATCAAAAAAATAAACCTACCGAGATCAGCTCATAACACACATATACATACACACACACACACATCCCAAGAATACTAATTTTACATTAAATACATATTAAGTTTTCCTTTTAAAAGACAGTTATTCTAAAACTACATTTAAAAACCTATCTTTGTGCTATTAGAAATTCTAAAAGTGTGATGACATAAAATGATTGAAAGCAAAAGAGTCAAAGATCCTATTCTGAGGAAAATGGTAGAAACAAGATTGCATGAATGCTAAGATATTTCACTTGTGTCTGACTCTTTGTGGCCCTGTGGACCATAGCCCAATGAGGCTCCTCTGTCCATGGGATTCTCCAGGCAAGAATACTGGAGTGGGATGCCATGCCCTCCTCCAGGGGATCTTCCTGACCCAGGGATGGAAAGTGTGTCTCTTACATCTCTTGCACTGGCAGGCAGATTCTTTACCACTAGTGCCACCTGGGAAGCCTAGGAACAGGATTCAATACTCTTTCAAAAAAAATCAGCTCCTAAGCAATCTAATAGAAGGCAGAAAAGCAGGATCAAGGGAGAACATTGGAAAGGTAGGACAAATAGCAAGCATAAAACAAAGTGATGGTGCTAATTCCAAATACATCAGTGTTGTTGTTCAGTCACATGCAACTCTCTGTGATCCCATGTACAGAGCATGCCAGGCTCCCCTGCCCTCCATCATCTCCCAGAGTTTGCTCAAAGTCATGTCCATTGAGTTGGTGATGCTATGTAGCCATCTCATTCTCTACCATGCCCTTCTCTTTTTGCCTTCAATCTTTCCCAGAATCAGAGTCTTTTCCATTGAGTCAGCCCCTGGCATCAGGTGGCCAAAGTATTAGAGCTTCAACTTCAGCAACAGTCCTACCAATGAATACAGTGTCAGACTTTACTTTTAACACTAGACACAACCACAGTTGAGCATCATTTCTGCTTTAGCCCAGCCACTTCATTCTTACTGGAGCTATTAGTAATTGCCCTCCCCTCTTCCCTATGTTGGATACCTTCTGACCTGGGGGGCTCTCTTCCAGCATCATATCTTTTTGCCTTTTCATACTGTCCCTGGGGTTCTCCAGGTGAGAACACTAGAGTGGGTTGTCATTTCCTCCTCCAGTGGACCACATTTTGTCAGAACTACAAATGATGGCCTACCCGTGTTGGCTGGCCCTGCATGGCATGGCTCATAGCTCCATTGAGTTACACAAGCCCCTTTGTCATAATAAGGCTGTGATTTATGAACGGGAAGCATATCAGTAACTACAACTAAATTCACATCATGTTAATTCTGACCTCACAGAATGTTAGAAATTCATTCAATTTTAGGAAGGTTTTGAGAAGGATTTGGTGTTAATTCTTTTTTAAAGGATTGGTAGAATTCATAAGTTAAGCCATGCTGTCCCAGACTTTTCTTTGTTGGGTAGTTTTGACTATTGATTTAATTTCTTTACTTACTATAAGTTTGTTCAGATTTTATATTTCTTTTTGAGTCAATTCCAGTAGCTTGTATGTTTCTAAGAATTTTTTTCATTGCATCTGGGTTATCTGATTTATTAGAGATGGCTTAAGTTTTGAAAAGCAATCAGTGTAATGCACCATAATTACAGATATAGGGAGAAAATTCATATTATTATCTAAATAGATGTTGAAAATTTATTGCATAAAGCTTAATATATGTTCAAGATTTAAAATGCATACATAAACAGAAGATGGAATTGAGAAAAAATACTTTTATTGATAAAAGCTAACAGGAAATTACACATAAAATCTTATACTTGAACATATTTGTAAACTATGCAAAAGAATTTACTCACAGTTACACACTCAACTGAAGTGTATACATATGTGCATCATAAAAAAGGAACAAGAATGTTCTCAACAAAGTGTCTCTAAGAGTCAGGAACTATAATCATCCTAAATGTCCAACAAAAGTAGAGGAGATAAATGCTATTACAGTTGTACAAGTGAATCCCACAGAGCAATGGGAATAAGCCAACTATTCTATGTGCAGTAACACAGATGAATCTCATAAACATAACAGTGAACAAAAGAACATAAAAGAGTAACTTCTATATAATTCAGATTATATACAGTTCCAAATAATCAAAAATGAGCGATGGTCCTAAAAGTCAGAATCATAGTTATATTTAGAAGTGGGTAGCAAATTGGAGAGGGCATAAGGGGACTTTGTAGGTGCTAGGGACATTCAATTTCCTCAACTTGGCAATAATTAAATGAGCGTTTCCACTTTGTAAAAATTTACTGAGCTGTGCACATCTCATATGCTCTCTTATATATAGGTCGTACTTGAAAAAATAATTAAACTTTAGAAATAAAACACAAAATCAACTCTTAAAATAATGATGGAAACTTTCCTAAATATCAGAAGAACTGGACACGCACACCCACATACACACACCCACACTAAAAAAATCAAAGCAAACACCCAGTGAGAGGACTTAAAAAGTATAAAATGACAACATAATAACATTTCATGAATTGGACTAAATATATTTGTCATTTCAATTAAAGGATTATTGACAACCCACAGGTTGTAATAAAAATAATATATTAAACTGAATTCCAAAGAAAGAATTAAAATTATGCTAAATCACACAGATTCACCTAAAATAAATCTTTTTAAAAAAATGGAAATAAAAAGATGTGCAACAGCACACCAAATAAACATAAACAAAGAAATGATGCAATATAATTTTAATATTAGAGAAAGAGTGATTTAAGGCAAAAATCTGATCTTAAATTCATCTGATTAGCAACTTTAATTCCATGTGAAATATTAATTACCCTCTGCCATGTGACATAATATATTCACAGGTTCAGGAGATTTAGATGTAGGTGTTATTAGGGGGCCGTTATTCTGTCTAACACACCCTGTCTTCTGGTACATATTAATAAAACTTCACATCAACCCACATGTAAAATTATCCACTCCATTCTAGCATCTCTAAAAGTTTCAGCCCATTAACAGCATCAACTTAAGTCCAAAATCTCATATAAATCTCATCAGCTCAAAATTCCCAGTTCTGGTCATTTAAGTCATCTAAATCAGGTATGAATAGGAACTGATCCATTCTGGGGCAAAATTCCTCTGCATCTATAAACCTGTGAAATTAGAAAACAAGTTATCTGCTCCCAAAATACAATAGTGGGACATACATGGAGTTCCAGTCATAACCATTCCCATCTTTAAAAAAAGTAGAGAGAGAAAGAAAATGGAAGGAAAAGCAAATTCAAAATCTAGCTGGTAAACCACACAGGTCTCAAGGCCTGAGAGTAATCCTCTGTGGTTCAAGGTTCTGCCTTCTTGTCTTGAGGCTCTTTGCCCTCAGAGATATCCTTCCTTTTGTATGAAGTACAGCACTTGTTTGCAGCTGGAAAAATTGATCTGCCTATTTCCTACCTGTTAAATTTTGTCACCTTGACAGTTTTCTTTCACTTTTTACCTCTTTGTCTCTTTTAGTCAAAGATGTCAGTATTTTATGTCGGTTGAAAGTATTAATCACTCAGTCCTGTACGACTTTTTGCAACCCCATGGACTGTAACCTGTGAGGTTCCTCTGTCCATGGTATTCTCCAGGCAAGAGTACTGGAGTGTGTTGCCATTCCCTTCTCCAGGGGATCCTCTCGACCCAGGGACTGAACCCAGGTCTCCTGCACTTGCATCAGATGCTTTACCATCTGAGCTACTAGGACAAACTCAAAAATCTTGTGGATTTCTTGTGTATGTCAAGGATATTTGTCCCATTAGACATGAAGCTCTTTCGCAGACCACTTCCAGAAAGCCAGTTAAATCACTCAGATAAACCAGAATTATCTCAAGATCCTCAACTTAACATCTCAAAGTTCCTTTAGACATGTTAAGTCATATACTCATAGATTCCAGGGATAGGGCAAGGACTTTATTTATTTTATTAATGTTTATTCTGCCTATCACAGAAAGCAAGTGAGAAGAGGTAACTATCAAGGTCGGTCTTGGAGCGAGAATATGAATCATCTAGTCAGACAACTTGAGGGGACATACAAGTCAGAAGTAACAGATAGTATAGATAAGCTATGTAAAGGAAAAACATGGCTGGGTAAGGTTCTAGGAGAGGTTATAAAGCTGAGAGGCCAAAATTACACTGTAAACATGGGCTGGGACAACATAATCAGAAGGGTAGCACACTAGGCTAGGATGCTCACATTTCATGCCAGGTGTAGTGGGAGACTGAGTAAATTTCAAAGAATAAGAGCAACATAATAAAATGTATTTTAGAGATAATGTACAATAAAATCTATTTTTAGCTGGTAGTACAGAAAATACAGAAGTCAGAGTGTCAAAGCTTACATAAATAGTTGTAAACAGTTTGATTTATAAGCTGAGCTAATTGAAGCAATGTGATTTTGTATGTGTACCTTAAGACTACACTACTACACCATGAGTCAAGCTAATTGAAGTATGTGATTGTGTATGTGTAAAGATCCTCTTTAAAATGTGATAAAATAATTTAATGCCAAAATGGTTAAATGACATAATAAAGAGTAGAATAAGCCAAGGGGGATTGTACTGGACTGGTTACATAGAGCTCCAGCCAAAATTCTGGGAAGAAATTTTAAAACTTTATTATTGCAGAAAACTGCTCTTTTCATTAAAAAGAAACTCTTCTCTTGGCCAACAGACAGTGGCTTTATACCAAATTGAAATGATAATCTAGATTATTTCAGCAAAATTTTTCCTAAAAGTTTCTGATGCTGTATTCTTTTTCTTCTGGGTTAAATTATTGGACTTCCTGTCCATGTTAATCAAATATAAAGAAAAATCATTCACTTCACCATTTCACTTAATGTTAATACAGCACTGAAACATTTGATTTTCAGTACATTTTCCCCTAGAGAGATAATATGCTTGCCATTTAACATTATTTTCATTTGAGGTTCTTTACTATTTTTCATAAATCTATACAAGAGGCTGTCAGTTTGGGGCTTTTTTCCCAGGAACAGCACATTCTGCCAGGACATTTTTTCATTATTTTTTTTTGTAACTAGCAGAGGCCATCAATGTCAGTTGAGTTTGGTTGTTAAAATCCAATTTTTAAATCCCTTCCAGCAAAGACTTGTTAACAATTGAGCTTTCCAATCTTTCTGTTCCTTCTTTATATCTAAACATGGAGTCCCTTAGTCACCTTACTGAAAACTTAACTGAAAGCTGACACATTGGCAAAATCGAAGTATTCATTCTTACAAATATTTCAATGATTCACTTAAGAACTTGAATTTACTGTAGTAATAAAACTGGAGTACTTTGATTTATTTTATATATAAAATCCTAAAAAGTTATCCTTAAATTAAGTTTCTGAAACATAAGCAAATAGAGATGCTATCTTGAAGTAGCATGATATTTAAATGTAAAGCTCTTTTAAAGCAAAATGTCAACTGGTAAATTTTTTAAAAGGCATATTCATTAAGCTCTTTTTCATTTTGTACTTTTGTATATATTTATTTTTCTCAGACTAGGCAACTTTTGGAAATTTGGAAATTTAGATGACAATGACTTTTTAAAATAATTGGAATGTATAGAATTTTTAACGTCTAAAACAACTTAAACTCAATATTTTCACAAGAGACATTGATAAATGTGATGTTGATTTGGTTGTGAAAGCAAAGACACATTAAAATGGAAATAACAATCTATAACTATATGAAGGAATACAACTTAGTTTATACATCCTAAAGTTACAAAAGGATAACTTTGTATAGGTTACAGTTCTCTAAATATAGATTTTGTTCAGCATACATTTAAAATATTAAATACACATAGCATATTTTCCAGGTATTATGTTATTGTGCTATGAGCCATTGAATAAAATATGAGCCCTGCTCTCAAATTCTAACAAAGGATCAAACATAAAATAAATACACAGCATTATATCAACTAATTCTTAAACAACTTATAGTGGTAATGGGAATAACATATAATGCAATCAAAGGTCATCATAGGTAAGCACTGTACAAAGAGATGAGCCGAGCAGAGGATGCAGGGCTCAAGTTTATGGCTATTTCTAAACGCAGCATGAAGCTACTGAAGGACAGAGGGCTTTACATAAGAGAGTAAAGGATTTGATTTACACTGAAGGGGAGGAAAAACACTCTGACTTGCAGGGATACAGATTAAAAAGCTGTGGGGACAGAACCAGAGAAATTAGTGAGAGGCTATTGGATCAGTATGGATGGCACATTATGGCGCCTGGGACTAAATTTGTGAAAGGGAAGCAGACACATAGGCGTGTTAAGAAAGAAATCTGTGAGATATTTGGAAACAGAGTAAAAAATACAGGGTGATGAACTAAAGGTGAAGGATAAAGGGGCGGGACAAGAATGACTCTCTGACCTGAGCAGCAGGCAGATATCAGTGATATCAACAGTAATGGGGAATCAAGACAAAAGAAGTTAAGAGTTTGGTTTATGTGTTAGATTTGAGGTAATGAAGCAAATGCATGATACATAGATTATTTCCCAGAAATACAAAAATTTTCCATCAGATAAAATTCAAGAATTGAATAGACATTTGTCTAGGTGACTTGAAAATCTCCTCTATAAAATTTTATAACTATGAAAAGTGGAAAAGAAAACAATTTGAAAGAAGCATTGCGAATTATTAAATTTTCTTTCATTAGGTGAGGTGCTCAGGACCATGACTTTTATATCTCATTTGTTCCCACAAACTGATCCATCACTAAGAAAAAAGCAGGTTGTGTGTGCATGCATACGTGCTCAGTCATGTCTGATTCTTCACAACCCTGTTGACTGTAGCCCAAAGGGCTCCTCTGTCCATGGGATTCTCCAGGCAAGAATACTGGGGTGGGTTGCCATTTCCACCCTCAGGGGATCTTTCCAACCCAGGAATCAAACCTGTGTCTCCTGCATTTCTTGTATTGGGAGGTGGATTCTTTACAACTGAGCCACCTGTGAAGACCCCAAAAGCAGATGAGCTGAAGCTAAAATTTCCAGTATCTACATACATTTTCAATCTACATCTACAACCCACTCCAGTATTCTTACCTGGAGAATCCCTGGACGGAGGAGCCTGGTGAGCTACAGGCGATAGGGTCACAAAGAATCAGACACAACTGAAGTGACTTAGCATGTTTGTGTGTATCCACTAAAGAAAGTAATGGCTTTGGAGAAGCCATTTTTTCCCCTTTTTAAACATAAAAATATGTCATTGCCACCTTTATTACTAAAATTCTGTGTTCATGTTATTACCATAATAATTCTATTATTTTAAAATCATTTCCTGATCAATTATGAAGAGCAGGTTATATATATGACGATTAGATTTCTCAAGCCATCACCACCCACCTCACTTTGAGGCTCTGAGCCCCCAAATCCCCATCTCCAACGTGCTGATCATTGATCTGCTGACTTCCCTGTCCTCATGGACAGAAGCTCAAACAAGCAGAACATGGAGACTCAGTGTAAGCCGACCCACTCAGAACACCTGCACTTAGCAAAACTTAAATTGCCAAAACTGCAGTACTTAAAATCAATTTTGAGCTATTTGGAATTTTTGAAGGAAACAGTACTGAGAAGCCAGATGTGTCTGTATCATATGTGAGTAATATATGAGTCATGGGCCAGAAATACTCCAAGGTTGCATTGTGTTAAGCGTGTCTATCCTGGAACCATGTTGCTTGAGTGGAGTTTCATCTATGTCCCTATCTAGCTTTATAAGACCTTCCCTGTGGCTCAGATGGTAAAGACTCTGCCTGCAATTCAGGAGACCTGGGTTCAAAACTTTGTAACCTTGGACAAACTACTTGAGGGATTGGAATCTCAAATTTCTTATCTATTAAATCTGATTGATATCTCTATATCATATCTTTACAGAGTCTTAAATGAATGATGAACTTTTGGAACTCTGCCCATCATCACTTTTGTCCAATAAATATGCATGATTATAATTTTATCCCTGTCTTTTTCTAAGGATGCATGATTTAATATGGGAGATGAAAACCACAGGCCAACTCAAAGCTCTTCAATAACAAGCTAAACTAACTTTATATTACAAGGCAAATATGACAACTGAGAGCAGAACTTGCTCTTTGTCTTGCATAAAAATGCTGTAAATTCCACCTTCTTGTGCCTTTTTAGCCTAAGGTCCATTTGATGTTTTCCTCATCGCTTCTTGACCTTTTGCCTAAAGATAAAGTGTGATGTTTTCCTAAATAACTTCTAGCTACCCAGGGCATAAAACCAAGAATCACTTGTATGTTTAAATTTTTCAACTCAAGAGTTCAAAAGTACTTTAGGACTTGTACCTGGCTGAATTTTACACTCTGCTAGGTGTAAATCATAAATTAAAATGAACCACCCAAAAAATCAGTGGCTTAAAACCGCAATCTTTTTCTCTTATTCATATGTCTGCAGGTGGGATGGGTTTCACAGATTTAGGCCCAACTCTGCTGGGATGCTCTGCTTCATGCTGGCCTTGTTGCTTAGGTCTGCTCCTTATGTATTCATCATGGACAAGGTCTGGGGGCAAGGCAGCTGTGCTATTTGTCAAAGCTCTCCTTGTGGTGATGGCAGAAGCACAAGACAACAAGCCCAACAGTCCAAGGAGCTTCTAATCTCTTCTGATGTTACTTTGCTAAAGTTTCATTGGCCTAAGCAAATAATATGGCTGATCTCCAAGTCAAGAGACAGAAATACCTAATCTTTTCTGGTGCAAAAAAGGAGGTAAGTGAACATGTCTCTCAGTTATCTATCTAAGTTAATTGTAGATAATTGTAAATAGTTGAAAAGTAGTTTTAGGTTAATTACATTATGGGCTTTCCAGGTGGCACAGTGGTAAAGAATCTGCCTGCCAATTCAGGAAACTCAAGAGATGGGTTTGATCACTGGGTCAGGAAGATCCCCTGAAGTAGAAAATGGCAATCTACTCCAGTATTCTTGTCTGGAAAATTTCACGGAAGAGGAGCCTGGCAGGTTACAGTCCATAGGTCTCAAAGAATCAAACATGGCTGAGCATGTACATGTATTACAGAGATGAGACTCCTGTGGATGAGGTAAACAGGGAAGGCCTTAAAGAAGGTGATATCTGAGCTGAAACTCGGATGGAAGAAGCCAACCAAGTGACGATATCGAGAAAGAGTACTCCAGTCACAGGTATAACTCTGAGAAAGGAAAGAGCTTGGCCTATTTGAGTCCAGAAAGAAGCCAGTGCCTAAAGCATTCTTAGCTCTAATCTTGAAATGAAAAATCCTTTCAAATTTCTTAAATTTGACTTCTGGCCTTGATTCCCCAGTACCTTGTGCACTGATCACCAGGATATATTATTATTGGCTACCCTGTCAATCCTCTCCATTGAAATGTCAGCTCTTTTGGTATAGACATTTGCATCTTGGCAGTTTCTTATTCACGG
Source organism: Neotragus moschatus (assembly GCA_006410615.1). NCBI lineage: Eukaryota > Metazoa > Chordata > Mammalia > Artiodactyla > Bovidae > Neotragus > Neotragus moschatus. Next base: position 700,207 of record SJYA01001559.1, on the reverse strand, counting down.
TACAGAGCTCTACTCAACCCACAGTTGGCAGATACATACATTAACAAAGGCCAGCTTTTTACAGGTGAAGAATAAGGTAGATCCAAACTGGGATCAAGTCACAATCCAGATGAAATAGAAGGTGCCATGAGAGTCACAGATAAGTGTGACATTTTGAAGAGTCACATTTTGAAGCCATATTTCTTTTGTAGTGTGAAGTGATTCGGCCTTCATTGTCCTTTTCCAGACATATAAAAATGTGAAAGAGTCAAGATCTATCATGTATAAGATACACACAAACATAAAAAACAAATGAGATCATATTTTGCCCCCTGAATTATATTACAAAATTATATTACTAAAGCTATGGTAAACCTAGATAGCATATTACAAAGCAGAGATGTTACTTTGCCAACAGAGGTCCATTTAGTCAAAGGTATGGTTTTTCCAGTGGTCATGTATAGATGTGAGAGTTGGACCATAAAGAAAACTGAGCACTGAAGAATTGATGCTTTTGAACTGTGGTGTTGGAGAAGACTCTTGAGAGTCACTTGGGCTGCAAGATCAAACCAGTCAGTCCTAAAGGAAATCAGTCCTGAATATTCATTGGAAGGGATGATGCTGAAGCTGAAACTCCAATACTTTGGCCACCTAATGCAAAGAACTGACTCCTTGGAAAAGACCCTGCTGCTGGGCAAGATTGAAGGCAGGAGGAGAAGGAGATGACAGAGGATGAGATGGTTGGATGGCATCACCAACTCAATGGACATGAGTTTGAGCAGGCTCCAGGAGTAGGTGATGGACAGGGAAGACTGGTGTGCCACAGTCCATTGGGTCACAAAGAGTATGACACAACTGAGTGACTAAACTGAACTGAAATGAAATGAAAGCACTTTAAACATTTTCTAATTGCTTTCATTCTTATCACATTTTATCCTTTGTTGACTGTAGTAAAAGGGCACTTTCAATAACTATAATTTCTTTTGGAGCCTGAGTTGGCTAGGTTGGGAAAAGAGAGATATTCCAGGTGCCTTTAATATCCAAGATAGAATTTAAAGTTTGAAAGGACATTTGAGAGCATCTGGCCCATTAAGGATTTGGAGGCTGAGACCAAATGTATTAAGTAAATTGCTAAATGTAATATAACTAGTCAGGAGTTGGACTGTAGCTGGAACCCTGGTTCCTGAGTCTTTTATTACTTCACTCACTATTACACTAGTCATAAAAAAGTGGCTGAGAATTTGCTTTATGATGAAATAGTTAGTTCACTTGTATTACCCTAGTCATAAAAGAGGCTGAGTATTAGGCTTATGATGAAATTAACAATCACAAAAGATAGATTCAAAAAAATCATAAGCAAAAGTAATGTAGGAAAACAATACTCATTCAGAAATTAATTATTTCAAAGATTGTTGTTGTTGTATTTTCTAAATTGAGTGCTACCTAGAAATGTTAATTAACAAAATAACTGTAGTCAATAAAGTAGCTTTTTTAGGGTAAAGTTAATTCCCAAAGGCAAAAACAGATGAGTGATCTTGTAGTAGTAAAAAATAAATAAATGTGTAAAATGTAAAGGAAGTAGTGAGTTAGATTAAGGTAAAGTGATACAGTCCATTACATAGAAAATGTTCATGTGTTCAAGACACAGATATCATATAATCCAGGGTCCATGATTCCCTGAGTATATCAAGGGATGTAGCTATTAATATAATAAAACTGGCAAAGAAACACTGTCAGTGACATGGTATGATGCTTTGTCAACCTGACAACAAACAAACAAATAGAAAAGTCTTTGAGACCACGTTAGCAAACTAGAAATATTCAGGTTCCAAAGAGAGTGACAGCTATGAGAATAAATTATGAAAGATTAATAGTCATCCTGTGTTAAGTTCTCACTGTAAACAATAATAAAACTGGACAATTGAGACATGGAGCCACATAATGTCAATTTTCTGTCCGGAACCACTATGAACATCACTGCACTGGTCAGTAGAACCCAGAGAGCTAATGTCTTGGTGAGTGGAAGAAATAAAATTTTAAATTCAGGATAGCAGATGCTGATGGAATCTGCAAGACAGAGTAACATAGATGAGGGAGCTGCATTGAGATAGAGCTACACAAATCTGCAAAGAAATCCTCCTGAACACCAACCAAAAAATGCACTAGGCAAGATTCCATGAGGCTGACAAAATATGGCTACTGGGGGGATATGAACTGAACTGAAACCACACAGTGCTGGAGTCTTAAGAGTTCTGACTAACCAGAGTAGAGATACCTCACTAAAAATCCTGAGCATTCTTTTGAATGTTCACATAAAAGAGCTATTCTGATCCCATATACATGGCTACTCTAGATCAGTGGTTCTTATCTAGCATAATTTTTGACCCTTTACCAGAGAATCTTTGGCAATGTTTGAGACCTCAGTATTTGTTATGTTTGGTAGGGGATAATGACTGGAAGTCAGTGGGTAGAGAACAGGGATGTTACAATACACAGGGATGCTATACTGTACAAAACAAGTAATTTCCCAAGCCTAAATGTCAAGCCTGAAAGCAAGCCTTAAAAGAAAAAAATTGCAAATTACTTAGCTGATAGAGCAACTCAAAGACAAAATCCAGACCTTCAACCATTTTGTTGTTTAATTCAACATTTGAATAAAAAAGGTAATGTTTAATAATGACCTGCTTACATTAATAAAGAATAGAAAATACTAGGTGTGTGCAGAAATGGGAAAATTTGACTCATAAGCAGAAGAGTCAATAGATATAGACCTTTAAATGACACCAATATTGGAGTTTGTAGACAAAGACCTTAAAAGTATTTAAAAAGAAAAAAAGATGAACATAATGAGAAAGCACAAGAGGAATTTCAGAAGAGAAATGAAAACTATAAAAAAGAAACAAATGTAAATTCTAAGACTAAAAATACAATACTAGAATTCTGAAAACTCATTGAATGAATTTAACAGAAGATTAGAGATGATGACAACAGGGAGGAAAAAGCGAACTTGAAGACAGAGCAATAGAAACTGAACTATAAAGCTCAGAGAGAAGGAAGACCAAAACAAATAAATGAAATAGCTTCAGAGAAATGTGAGACAATATCAAAAGTTCTAATATACAAGTAACTGAGGTCCAAGAAGGAAATGAGAGAGAAGAGAATGGAAAACATACTTGAATAAGTAACAATGAAAATTCTCAAATTACATGAAAAATATTCACTCAGACTTCCAAGAAGCTCAACACAATACAAAGCGTAAATACAAAGCAAACCATATCTATCTATATATAAAGAAAACCATATCTAGTCACATCACATTGCTGAGAACCAAAACAAAGGAGAAACTCTCTAAACAGCCAGAGGGGAAAAGACCCATTATTTACTGGTGAATAATAATAAGAATGACCATGTCAATATCATTAGAAAATAACACAAGGTAGAAGATAATAAGAAAAAAATCATGTAGATTTCTATATCCAGTATAAAAAGGTAAACTAAGGTATTTTCTCCCAACTTTTATTTTGAAAAAAATTTCAAACTTACAGAAGAGTTGCAAAAATAACACAATGAACCTTCAGTACCAATGCTCTTCATCTAGAATCACCAGTTGTCAGCATTCTGACTCATTTGCTTTATCTGTTTTCCCCCTGAACTAATTGAGTTAATTGCAGATATCATGACACTTTATCCATAAATATCATGTATCTCTGAAAATAAGAGCATTCGCCTTTGTAACCAAAATACAATGATCAGAAAATTTAATTTGACATTTATCAAATAATAAATCTGAAATGCAATTTAAATTTCCCCAGCTTCATCATTTGAAACAGTTTGTTTTAAACCCAGGCCTAATCTAGGATCACACATTGCATTTATTTTGTTTTTGACTTGCTCAGTTTCATTGATGTATAACTAACAAATAAAATTATATGTATTTAAGGTATACGATGATGATTTGACACATGTATACTTTGTGAAATGATTACCACAATTAGATTAATTAACATATCCATCACCTTACATAGTCAGTCACCTTTTGTGTGTAGGTAGTGAGAAGGCTTAAGATCTGCTCTTTTAGCAAATTCCAAGTACACAACATGGTTTTATTAATTATAGGCACTAATAATGCCTGTAATTATCCCAAGAGCTTGCCCTCTTATAACTAAAGCTTGTACTCTTTGACCAGCATCTTTCCATCCCTGCCCACCCTCAGCTTCTGATAATCATCATTCTACTCTATGAGTTCAACTTTTTTTTTAAACAATGCATACATAAGTGAGATCATATAGCATTTGTCTTTCTCTGTCTTGCCAATTTCATTAAGCATAATGTCCTTTATTTTTTTGCAGTTTTATTATTTATTTATTTTTATTTTTTTAATATAAATTTATTTATCCCTGTTTTTGGCAGGATTTCCTTCATTATTGTGACTAAACAATATCCACTGTATATGTAAGTACCACATCTTTTTTATCTATTCATCCTTTGATGAACACATTGTCTTCATATATTATATATTGTAAATAATGTTTCAATACACATTGGGGTGGAGATTTTTTGAAGGTATTGATTTTCTTCCTTTCAGATACATACCTGGTAATGGGATTGCTGGATCATATTGTATTCTTATTTTTAATTTTTTGAGAAAACTCCATACTGTTTACATAGTGATTATATTAATTTACATTCCCACCAACAATTGTTAATGGTTCCCTTTCTTCCATATCCTTGCCTTGATATATGTTGTCTTTGTCATAAAAATCATCCTAACAGGCATGAAGTGATATCTCACTGTGATTTTGATTTGCAATTCTCTGATGATTAGTGATGCTGAACACCATTTCATATACTTATTGGCTATTTGAATGTTTTCACAAATAAATGGAAAGATATTTCTTGCTCATAGATTAGGAGAATTAATATTGTTAAAATGCCCATACCACCCAAAGTGATACAGATTCAATGCAGTCCCTATCAAAATTACATTGGCATTTTTCATAGAAATAGGAAAAACAATTCTAAAATTTGTATGTAAACACAAAGGACACCAGGTTGCTAAAGCAATCCTGATAAATAAGTACAAAGTTGAAGGCATCACATGTTTTGATTTCAAACCATATTATAAAGTTATAACAATCAAAACAGTATGGTATGGTATTAAAATAGACTCATTGAATATTGGAACAGAATTGAGAGCTTAGATTTAAATCCACACGTATATCACCAACTAATCTTTTACAAGGACCCCAAGAACACATAATGGGGAAAGAGTAGTCTCTTCAATAAACAGCATTATGAAAACTGGATATCTTCATGCGTAAGAATGAAACTATAACTCTAACTTATATCACTCACAAAAATTAATTCCAAATGGGTTAGAGACTTAACTGTACCATATGAAACTGTAAAATTCCAGAAGGAGAAATAAGAGGAAATCTCCTTGACTTTTGTCTTGACAATGAGTTTTTGGATATGACACCAAAGCACAGTCAACAACAACAAAAAATAAACAAGTAGGACAAAATAAATTTAAAAGTTCTTAAAGATCTTTTAGATAAGTAGAACAAGGGTTATTTATTTTATATTTGTTTTTGTATTTTTTTAAATTGGTTTTGCCATAGATCAACATGAATCCAACAGACCTCAATCACTAATAATGTTAAGTGAAGCTTTTTAGGCTGAAATAAAAATAATTAAATTACTTGGATATATACAAATAAAGATGTCCAGAGATGGAGAAAAATGGAAAATTGTATAAGGTTTTTTTGTGCATCTTTTGTATCTTAAAGAAACAATTGACTATTAAAACAAAAATACTAATAGCAATAATATATTGGATAAAGTCATAATATATATAGGATTTGATTATATGACAAAATATAATGAATAACTGGGGCGTGGAAAAATGGAAGTATATTGTCTTAAGGTTCTAATAGTATACAGGAATTTATATAAAATTAAATTAAGATAAATTGTGACAAATTAAATGTGCATATTTTAATCCCAAGATCAATATTTTTAAAATAGCCATAGCAAAAAGCCAATAGAAGAGATAAAAGTGGAATGCAAAAAAATATATTTATTTCAATAGAAGAAAGTTTCCCACCTAATTGATTCTTCCTTTTATGTATGATTTTTCAGTGGCATGCAATGCTATTTCTCTTCAGTTCAGTTCAGTTTGGTTAGTCAGTTAGGTCTGACTTTGCGACCCAATGGACTGCAGCACACCAAGCTTCCCTATCCATCACCAAATCCTGGAGCTTACTCAAACTCATGTCCATCGAGTCAGTGATGCCATCCAACCATCTCATCCTCTGTCATCCCCTTTTCCTCCCACCTTCAATCTTTCCCAGCATCAGGGTCTTTTCAAATGAGGCAGTTCTTCCCATAAGGTGGACAAAGTATTGGAGTTTCAGCTTCAGCATCATTCCTTCCAATGAATATTCAGGACTTATTTCCTTTAGGATTGACTGATTGGATGTCCTTGCAGTCCAAGGGACTCTCAAGAGTCTTCTCCAACACTACAATTCAAAAGCATCAATTCTTTGGTGCCCAGTTTTCTTTAGAGTCAAACTCTCACATCTATACATGACTAATGGAAAAACCATAGCTTTGACTAGATAGACATTTGTTGGCAAAGTAATGTTTCTGCTTTTTAATATGCTGTCTAGGTTGGTTATAGCTTTTCTTCCAAGAAACAAATATCTTTTAATTTCATGGCTGAAGTCACCATCTGCAGTGATTTTCGAGCCCAAGAAAATAGTCTCTCACTGTTTCCATTGTTTCCCCATCTATTTGCCATGAAGTGGTGGGACTGGATGCCATGATCTTCATTTTCTGAATGTTGACTTTTAAGCTGACTTTTTCACTCTCCTCTTTCACTTTCACCAAGAGGCTCTTTAGTTCTTTTTCACTTTTAGCCATAAGGGTGGTGTCATTTGGATATCTGAGGCTATTGATATTTCTCCTGGCAATCTTGATTCCAGCTTGTGCTTCATCCAGCCTGGCATTTTGCATGATGTAGTCTGCGTATAAGCTAAATAAACAGGGTGCCAGTATATAGCCTTGACGTACTCCTTTCCTGATTTGGAACCAGTCTGTTGTTCCATGTCCCATTCTAAATGTTGCTTCTTGACCTGCATACAGATTTCTCAGGAGGCATATCAGGTGGCCTGGTATTCCCTTCTCTTGAAGAACTTTCCATAGTTTGTTGTGATCCACACAGTCAAATGCTATTGGTGGCATTCTTTACAATAGAACTTTCAAAACCGCAGCCCATCCTCGCAAATTCTGCCCCTGCTTTGTCAACTAAAGTTTATGTAATATTCTAAATCCTTTGTTTGTCATTTCAGTAATCTGGTAGCATCTTCACCAGGAGTAGATTTTATCTTAAAAAAAATCACTTTCTCTTCTCAAGCATAAGAAGCAACTCTTCATCCATTAAAGTTTTACCAAGAGATGCAGCACTTCAATCACATATTCTGTCTCCACTTCTAACTGTAGTTCTCTTGCTATTTGCACCACATCTGCTGGTACTTCCTCCACTGAAGTCTTGAACTCCTCCAAGTCATCCATGAGGGCTGGAATCAACTTTTTCCAAACTTTTGCTAATTTTGATCACTTGGCATGGGTTAGAAATGTTCTCAATGGCATCTAGAATGGTAAACCCTTCTCAAAATGTTTCCAATTGACTTTGCCGAGATCCATCAGAGGAGTCACTGTCTATGACAACTATAGCTTTATAAAATGGATTTCGTAAATAATAAGACTTGAAAGTCAAAATTATTCCTTGATCTATGGGCTGCAGAATGAATGTTATGTTAGCAAGCATGAAACCAACATTAATATCATTACACATCTCCATCAGAGCTCTTGGGTGACCAAGGTGTATTATCAGTGAGCAGTAGGAACTTTCTTCCTGAGAAGTATTTCTGAATACTGGATGGATGGCATCACTGGACATGAGCTTGAGCAAGCTCTGGGAGATTGTGAAGGACAGGGAAGTCTGGTGTGCTACAGTCCATGGGGTCACAAAGAGTCAGACATGCCTGTGACTGAACAGCAACAATGTCTGAATAGTGGGTTTAAAAATATCCCATAGGTACTACCCTAGTGGTATAGTAGTTAAGACTTCACCTTCCAATGCAGGGTGCAGGTTCAGTCCCTGGTCAGGGAACTAAAATTCCACATGCCTTGTGGACAAAAATAAAATAAAACAGAAACAATATTATAACAAATTTAATAAAGACTTTAATAATGGTGAGCATCAAAAAATATTTTAAAAAATATTCCATAGACCATGTTGTAAACAACTGTGCTATCAGCCAGGTTTTGCTGTCCCATTTACATAGCACAAGTAGAGTAGATTTAGTATAATTCTCAGGGGCCTTAGGATTGTCAGAATGGTAAATGAGCACTGACTTCAACTTAAAGTCACCAGTTGCATTAGCCACTAAGAAGACAGTGAGCCTCTTCTCTGAAGCGTTGAAGCCAGGCATTGACTTCTCCTCTCTAATGGAAACTTCTTCCAAGAAGGCTCTTTTGTATGTTGAAAATGTGTTGTTTAGAGTAGGCAACTTCATCAGCTATCTTAGTTACATCTTCTGGATAACTTGCTGCAGTTTCTACATCAGCGTTTGCTACTTCAACTTGCACTTCATGTTATGGAGATGGCGTCTCTCTGTATATCTCATGAACAAACCTCTGCTAGGTTCAGACTTTTCTTCTGCAAATTCCCCACGCTCTCAGCTTTCATAGACTGAAGAGACTTAATGTAGGTTTAAGAGAATATCCTTCTTAGTTTGATTTTCTGTTCAGACAACTAAAACTTTCTCTATATCAGCAATAAGGTTCTTTGTTTTCTTATCATTCATGTATTCCCCTGGAGGAGGGCATGACAACCCACTCCAATATTCTTGCCTGGAGAATCCCATGGACAGAGGAGCCTGGCAGACTACAATCTACAGAGTTACAAAGAGTCAGACACAACTGAAGTGACTTAGCATGGATGCACATTCATGTGTTCACTGGAGGAGCACTTTTCATTTTCTTCAGGTACTTTTTATTGGCTGTTTGGTGCAAGATGCCTAGTTTCCAGTCTATCTTGGNTGGACAGAGGAGCCTGGCAGACTACAATCTACAGAGTTACAAAGAGTCAGACACAACTGAAGTGACTTAGCATGGATGCACATTCATGTGTTCACTGGAGGAGCACTTTTCATTTTCTTCAGGTACTTTTTATTGGCTGTTTGGTGCAAGATGCCTAGTTTCCAGTCTATCTTGGATTTTATATGTTTTCCTCACTAAGCTTAATCCTTTCTAATCTTTGATTTACTGTGTGAGATATACGACTGTTTCTTTCACTTGAACTCTTTGAGATGATTGTAAGGTTTTTATTTGGTCTAATTTTAATCTTCGTATATATTAGGGAATAAGGAAGCCCCAGAAGAGGGAGAAAGGCTGGCAATAGCTGATAACATAGCAGTCAGAACACAAACTGTTTATCAATTAAGTTTGCATTTTACATAGGCACAGTTTATGGTACTCCAAAACAATTATGATAGTCATATCAAAGGTAACTGATCACAGATCATCATTAAAAATATAGTAATAATGATAAAATTTGTAATATTATAATAATTCCCAAAATTTAACACAGAGAGAAAAATGGCAGTGATAGACTTAATAACACAAGTACTACTCAGCAGTGGCCACAGGACTGGAAATGGTCAGTTTTCATTCCAATCCCAAAGAAAGGCAATGCCAAGNTGAGGGCTGAAGAATTGATGCTTTTGAACTGTGGTGTTGGAAAAGACTCTTGAGAGTCCCTTGGACTGCAAGGAAATCCAACCAGTCCATTCTGAAGGAGATCAGCCCTGGGATTTCTTTGGAAGGACTGATGCTAAAGCTGAAATTCCAGTACTTTGGCCACTTCATGAGAAGAGTTGACTCATTGGAAAAGATTCTGATGCTTGGAGTGTTTGGGGGCAGGAGGAGAAGGGAATGACAGAGGATGAGATGGCTGGATGGCATCACCAACTCGATGGATGTGAGTTTGAGTGAACTAACTCTGGGTGTTGGTGATGGACAGGGAGGCCTGGCATGCTGCAATTCATGGGGTCACAAAGAGTCGGACATGATTGAGCAACTAAATTGAACTGAACTAACTCTGCATATGTTATATAAGCTGGGTGACAATATACAGCCTTGACATACTCCTTTCCCAATTTGGAACCAGTTGGTTGTTCCATGTCCTGTTTTAGCTGTAAATTCTTGACCTGCATACAGATTTCTCAGGAGGCAAGTCAGGTGGTCTGATATTCCCATCTCTTGAAGAATTCTCCAGAATTTGTTGTAATCCTCACAGTCAAAGGCTTTGGTGTAGTCAATAAAGCAGAAGTAGATGTTCCNAGTTGGTTGTTCCATGTCCTGTTTTAGCTGTAAATTCTTGACCTGCATACAGATTTCTCAGGAGGCAAGTCAGGTGGTCTGATATTCCCATCTCTTGAAGAATTCTCCAGAATTTGTTGTAATCCTCACAGTCAAAGGCTTTGGTGTAGTCAATAAAGCAGAAGTAGATGTTCCTCTGGAACTCTCTTGCTTTTTCAGTGATCCAACAGATGTTGGCAATTTGATCTCTGGTTCTTCTGCCTTTTCTAAATCTGGAAGGCCATGGCTCATATACTGTTGAAGCCTGGCTTAGAGAATTTTGAGTACTACTTTACTGACGTATAAGATGACTGCAATTGTGCGGTACTTTAAACATTGTTTGGCATTGCCTTTATTTGGGATTAGGATGAAAACTGACCATTTCCAGTCCTGTGGTGACTGCTGAGTTTTCCAATTTTGCTGGCATATTGAGTGTGGCACTTTAACGGCATCGTCTTTCAGGACTTGAAATAGCTCAGTGGAATTCCATCATATATCTGTATATAGCCTTGGAATGCAGCAAACACTCATAGAATGTAAGTATGGATGATCACTGGGAAAACTGGAAAGGAACTGCCTTTTTAGAGATTTGGACCATAAAGAAACTGAGTACTACAGAACTGATGCTTTTAAACTATGGTGTTAGAAACGACTCTTGAAGTCTCTTGGACAGCAAGGAGATCAAACCAGTCAATTCTAAAGCAAATCAACCTTGCATATTCATTGGAAGGACTGATTATGAAGCCAAAACTCCAATACTTTGACCACCTGATACAAAGAGCCAACTTATTGGAAAAGAATCTGATGCTGGGAAGAATTGAGGGCAGGAGGAGAAGTGGGTGACAGAGGATGTGATGGTTGGATGGCATCATCAACTTAATTGCCATGAGTTTGAGCAAACTCTGGAAGATAGTGAAGGACAGGGAAGCCTAGCATGCTGCAGTCTATCGGGTTACAAAGAGTTGGACACAGCTGTGTGACTGAACAACAACAAAATAGCCTCAGGCAGAAATATACACCCTGACAAATGCTGCAATTATCAGTCACAAAGGACTACTGCATTTTAGAAATAAGGTCTTATCTGTCCATTGAAGACATGTTCCTAGCATATAAACCATAAGCCAGTGATAAATGTGAATTATGAAATTCAGTTGAAAATGGCCATTTACTGGGCCATAGCCTCACACAGAGAAAATTTAGTCTCTTGCTTTGGCAGCTGCTCTTCATTCCTTTCTACAAACAAGGCAAGCAGTTTTTAAGCTGACAAATAGCCTACATTTAGGCAAATGTAATACTATGCTTACAAACCTTAATGGCAGGCAAACCTCTAAAGACTCAGACATTTAGTTTGAATGAGATAAATGTGCCACCCACCTATCAGAAGCCTTTCTGAATGCTTAGTTCTCCTTCTCCTCTTCAGGATTCCCTAAGTGGCTCCTTTATCTTCTTTCCCTCTGGTCTCCTCCTCTACCCTCCTCCATCAGCTTCCCTACAAGGCTCTCTAGAAAGCCAGAAGTCACTCCCACCTCATTAGTCACAGTATGGTTCTAGGGTTTAGGCCAGGGCAACTTATCAACTGGATGTTAGTAGAGCTTTATTAAAAAAAAAAATTCTTCATTGAGTATAATATCAAAACCCCAGCAATAAAAAGAACCTGTAAGTGTGCTCTTCCCCAAATGGTGCTCACAAAAGCAAGTTTGTAGTTTTCATTTCCATGTGGTTCAGGCTAGTTCAGTTTCTCCTGGATCAAAACTGTAACCAAGGGTCTCAGGCAACACGAAGAAGGAAGCAGGAGGCAATTTCCAGAAACACAAATTTTCTGAGGTCATCAGTAACCCCTGCTCCATGTCCACAGGACAGTACATCCTTCAGAAAGATTTTTTTTTTCTCCTTCTGTTCTGGAATTCTTTTCCATAAAATTTGATTAGGGAGAAAAACTATTAAAAAGCAACATTTTTTCCCCATGTTGTCCTTAAAATATTGACATAATGTAGAAGCTTTTTTTTGCCTGAGGTAAACAGGCAGTTTTAATGAAGGATTTAAAGGTACTGAACCAGATAAAAACATACTGAGTTCCTCATTGCACTTTATTTTCAGAATATTTTGTATGTCCAGCATGTCTTTCTGAAAAAGCAAAGTAAAGGAAAAAAATGTGGCATCTTGAATCTCTTAGTAGGAAAGCAATTTTAGTAAGTGCCTCTTTGTTCTATTTTTCTGTTTTGAGTTCTTGAAATGACATACTGTTTAGGAAAGAGTTCCTTCAGCTAGGTGTAATTTACACAGCTAGTTTATCTTGTGATGGATTAAAGCATAAAGCTTTATTCTACTATATGCAAATAATATCTAGTTATTAATTACATATTAATATCCGTTTGATATTAATAATATTAATATCCTCCTTAATATCATTTCATGTCTGAATTCCAGGCAAATTGCTTTTCTACCATCTCTTGGTTCCTATTTAAACAGATTAGTTTCCTACATTATATTATTCCATTTAATCCAGCTGAGCAAGGATTTCTTGGGCACGAGCTTCAACCATATCACATTGATTTGGGTTCCCTCACCATTTTGGTTTTCATATTCTGAAACAAGTTTGGATCCAGGTTTCCTTATCTGTGAAGTATATATATTACATGACCTCTACTGTCTTTTTCAGTTTTTACATTTTTGCTAACTTCTAATGTGAGAATTTGGAGAAGGTGATGGCACCCCACTCCAGTACTCTTGCCTGGAAAATCCCATGGACAGAGGAGCCTGGTAGGGTGTAGTCCATGGGGTCGCTAAGAGTCGGACATGACTGAGCGACTTCCCTTACACTTTTCATTTTCATGTATTGGAGAAGGAAATGGCAACCCACTCCAGTATTCTTGCTTGGAGAATTCCAGGGATGAGGGAGCCTGGTGGGCTGCCGTCTATGGTGTCGCAGAGTCGGACACGACTGAAGCGACTTAGCAGCAGCAGTAGCAGCAATGTGAGAATTAAATGAATATGAAGCATAAACCCACTTTGAAACTATAAAAGGACATGCAAATATGAATTAGAGACATATAAAATTACACAGCAATAATTTTATATAGTGGTAATAGGGAATCTAGCTTGATGCACCTTTCAGAATGATAGGCAGCATTTATCTGCAATCAATTGATAGTATCAAAGTGTTATCATTTACGTAACATTTCAAGTTAATTTATTTCACCTGGCCTGCTTTAGAAGGCATGTAGGTGGTAGAAAAGAAGATTCTTTCCTTAATGCACATTTCTTTTGTTTTGTTTTGTTTTTCCTTGTTTGCCCTATACTTACTGACCTTGAATAATTTTAGTAAGTCTAAAAAAAAAAAGAATTAGAATTTTAATCAATCTTTGCATAAATGATAACTATGCTTCTTATCTGTTATTTTTACCCCCTCAGACATAACACGGAGAAGGCAATGGTACCCCACTCCAGTACTCTTGACTGGAAAATCCCATGGATGGAGGAGCTTAGTAGGCTGCAGTCCATGGGGTTGCGAAAAGTCAGACACGACCGAGCGACTTCACTTTCTCTTTTCACTTTCATGCATTGGAGAAGGAAATGGCAACCCACTCCAGTGCCTGGAGAATCCCAGGGATGGGGGAGCCTGGTGGGCTGCCATCTATGGGGTAGCGCAGAGTCGGACACAACTGAAGCAACTTAGCAGCAGCAGCAGCAGCAGCAGACATAATAGAGTATTTTTATTAATATCCATTTTTAAATTGCTGTAGACTATATTGGCTGTAGCAGTCTACAACAGATCTATTTTTCAGATTTTTATTCTAGCTATTTGTCAAGTGGCTACCTCAGAATGTGATGACTGTTACATTTGTTTAGTATTCTAGCCTCATTATAGGTGAAGATTTAATGTAATTGTGAGGTTATAAATATATTATTATTATGAATTTACTATGATATTTTAAAATGATGTGTAACAGAATAACTCAACTATTTTGTGAAATAATGCAGAAATATTCAGCTGGAACTATATGCCATAAAAAGAAGTCATGATCAGGCTGTATTTTGACTGTATCACAAATTTTCAAATAAATAAAATTTTCTTTAGAAAATGGTAAAATTTCAGGTATCAAAGATTCATGAATTTTTAAGAAATAAGCATTTTACACTTGACTTTGCAAAATAAATCATTATACCAATATTATGAAGTGGCCCAAACTCTTAAGTCACTCAGTCTAGGTTGAAATCTCTCTAGTTATCTCTGCGCTTAACTTCGCTGTTCTTCATAGGTAATAAGATGGAATATTCAAAGCATTCACCAAAGAACATGCACTCAACAGAAGCACCAATTATTATATTATCTCGTACTGCTCACTTAGAAAGACAGTACAGAAAAGATACCTGAGTATATGTCCATGTTAGACGATATGTAGCAATTTTTCATGTAATTCTTGAATGTATATGAATTTGTACCATCTGCCAGAGTAATTCTGGCATTTTGTATCATTATTTTTTAGTAAATAGAAATGAAAAATAAAAATTGTATATATTTAAGTTACATGGTGAAAGTGCAAGTGTTAAGTCACTCAGTCATGTTCAACTTTTTGCAACCCCATGGGCTGTAGCCCACCAAGCTCCTCTGTCCACGGAATCTTCCAGGCAATACTGGAGTGGGCAGACTTTCCCTTCTCCTGGGGATCTTCCCAACCCAAGGATTGAACCTGGGTCTCCTGCATTGTAGGCAGATTCTTTATTGTCTGAGCCACCAGGGAAGCCCCATTTGAAATTTTCATAAGGTATACTTTGAGAAATGTATACATTTCCAGCTTCAGTAAAGTAGTGGAAGTGAAAAGTAAAAGTCATATATATATATATATATATATATATATATATATATTTGAGATATACCATTTGATATTTTGATATATATATATCATGAAATAATCACCATAATTGTTATTCTGTTCTTTAGTGGTGGGGCCATTTTAAGATCTACCTTCTTAATACATTTCAAGTATATAATACTGTATTGTTAGCTATAGTCTCATTGCTGTATGTTAGATCTCCAGCACTTATTTACTTCACAGGACTGGAAATTTGTATCCTTTAACCAACATCTCCTCATGTTCGCCTCCTCCTAAGTCACTAGGAACTACTATTTAAAGAGAGAAGAGTAAAGGTAAATTTTTTCTAGTATGAAATTTTATAAATATTGGGGTATAAATTAGCATCTTCACAGACTGTGCTTTCAAATACTCAGCATAGTACTTCACCCATGGTAAGTATTCAATAAATGTCTGTTAAATGTAATAATAATCATAATTATGGTGTTGGAAAGAGCACAATACATTGTGTTCTATGATGACTTCCGATTGTGCCTAAGGCATATCATCTGTTCTTTCAAGTAAAATTGTTTAAAATTTATTCAAAAATTAGCCTTTTCTCTATAAAATTGTGGGAACATCTAACAAAACTCTTACTTTTCAGACTGCTTGTAATAACTGTGACTCAATCAACTCTTGATGGCATACAATAGAACCTTGATAGAAGTTTCTGAGAAAATTTCAAATTTAGAACAATGTTTCAGTGAAGAGTGCCTGATATTTACCCGTATCATTAGTATCAGTTCAGTTTAGTCACTCAGTCATGTCTGACTCTTTGCAACCACATGGACTGCAGAATGCTAGGCTTCCCTGTTAATCATCAACTCACAAAGCTTGCTCAAACTCATGTCCATCGAGTCAGTGATGGCATCCAACCATCTCATCCTGCCTCATCCCCTTCTCCTCCTGCCTTCAATCCTTCCCAGCCTCAGAGTCTCTTCAGATGAGTCAGTTCTTCAGGTGGCCAAAGTATTGGAGCTTCAGCTTCAGCATCAGTCCTTCCAATATATATTCAGGGCAGATTTCCTTTAGGATTGACTGGTTTGATCTCCTTGCTATCCAAGGGACACTCAAGAGTCTTCTCCAATATCACAGTTCAAAAGCATCAGTTCTTTGACACTCAGCTTTCCTTATAGTTCAACTCTCACATCCATACATGACTAACAGAAAAACTATAGCTTCGACTAGACAGACCTTTGTCAGCAAAGTAATGTCTCTGTAATATTCTGTCTAGGTTGGTCATAGCTTTTCTTCCAAGGAGCAAGCGTCTTTTAATATCAAGGCTGCTGTCAGACTCTGGAGCGATTTTGAAGCCCAAGAAGATATTGTTTGCTATTTCTCCATTTGCCATGAAGTGATAGGACCAGATCCCATGATCTTAGTTTTTTGAATGTTGAGTTTTAAGCCAACTTTTTCACTCTCCTCTTTCACCTTCATCAAAATGTTCTTTAGCTCTTCCTTGCTTTCTGCCGTAAGAATGGTATCATCTGCATATTTAAGGTTGCTGATATTTTTCCCAGCAATCTTAATTCCAGCTTGTGCTTCATCCAGTCCAGCATTTTATATGATTTACTCTGTATAAACAATACACAGTCTTTACGTACTCCTTTCCCAGTTTGGAACCAGTTGGTTGTTCCATGTCCGGTTTTAACTGTTGCTTCTTGACCTACATATAGATTTCTCAGGAGGCAGATAAGGTGGTCTGCTATTCCATCTCTTGAAGAATTTTGCACAGTTTGCTGTGATATACACAGTCAAATGCATTGGCATAGTCAACAAAGCAAAAGTAGATGTTTTTTCTGGATCTCTCTAGCTTTTTCAATGACCCAACAGATGTTGGCAATTTGATCTCTGGTTCCTCTGCCTTTTCTAAGTCCAGCTTGAACATCTGGAAGTTCTCAGTTCACATACTGTTGAAGCCTCACTTAGAGAATTTAGAGCATTACTTTGAAGGGTGTGAGATGAGAGCAAATGTGCAGTTGTCTGAACATTCTTTGGCATTGCTTTGCTTCAGGATTGGAATAAAAACTGACCTTTTCCAGTCTTGTGACCACTGCTGAATTTTCCAAATTTGCTGGCATATTGAATGCAGCACTTTAACACCATCTTTTATGATTTGAAATAGCTCAACTGGAATTCCCACCTCCACTAGCTTCATTCATAATGATGCTTCCTAAGGCCTACTTGACCTCACATTCCAGGTTGTAAGACTCTAGGTGAGTGATCACACCATCATGGTTATCTGGGTCATGAAGATCTTTTTTCTACATAGTTCTTCTGTGTATTCTTACCACCTCTTCTTAATATCTTCTGAATCTGTTAGGTCCATACCATTTCTGTCCTTTATTGAGCCCATCTTTGCATGAAATGTTCCCTTGGTATCTCTAATTTTCTTGAAGAGATCTCTAGTCTTTCCCATTCTATTGTTTCCCTCTATTTCTTTGCATTGATCACTGAGGGTGGCTTTCTTATCTCTCCTTGCTATTCTTTGGAACTCTGCATTCAGATGGGTATATCTTTCCTTTTCTCCTTTGTCTTTCACTTCTCTTCTGTTCTTAGCTATTTGTAAGGCCTTGTCAGACAACCATTTTGCTTCCTTGCATTTCTTTTTCTTGGGAATGGTCTTGATCACTGCTTCCTGTATAATGTCATGAACCTCTGTCCATAGTTCTTCAGGCACTCTGTCTATCAGATCCGATCCCTTGAATCTATTTCTAACTTCCACTGTATAGTCATAAGGGATATGATTTAGGTCATACTTGAATGGCCTAGTAGTTTTACCTACTTTATTCAATTTAAGTTTGAATTTGGCAATAAGAAGTTCATGATCTGTGCCACAGTAAGCTCCTGGTCTTGTTTTAGCTGATTGTATAGAGCTTCTCCATCTTTGATTGTAAAGAATATAATCAATCTGATTACCATGGTGACCATCTGTTGATGTCCCTATGTAGAGTCGTCTCTAAGAGGGTGTTTGTTACGACCAGTGCATTCCCTTGGCAAAACTCTGTTAACCTTTGCCCTGCTTCATTCTGTACTCCAAGGCCAAATTTCCCTGTTGCTCCAGGTATCTCTTGACTTCCTAGTTTTGCATTCAAGTTCCCTGTGATGAAAAGGACGTCTTTGGGGGTATTAGTTTCTAGAAGATCTTGTAGGTCTTCCTGCTGCTGCTGCTGCTGCTAAGTCACTTCAGTTGTGTCCGACTCTGTGCGACCCCATAGTCAGCAGCCCACCAGGCTTCCCTGTCCCTGGGATTCTCCAGGCAAGAACACTGGAGTGGGTTGCCATTTCCTTCTCCAATGCATGAAAGTGAAAAGTGAAAGTGAAGTCACTCAGTCGTGTCCGACTCTTCACAACTCCATGGACTGCAGCCTACCAGGCTCCTCCATCCATGGTATTTTTCAGGCAAAAGTACTGGAATGGGGTGTCATTGCCTTCTCAATAGGTCTTCCTAGAGCCACTCAACTTCAGCTTCTTCGGAATTAGTGGTTGGGGCATAGACTTTGATTATTGTGATTTTGAATTGTTTGCCTTGGAAATGAACAGAGATCACTGTCGTTTGAGACTGCATCCAAGTACTGCATTTGACTCTTTTGTTGACTATGATGGCTACTCTATTTCTTCTAAGGGAATGTTTCCCACAATAGTAGATATAGTGGTCATCTGAATTAAGTTCACCCATTCCAGTCCATTTTAGTTTGTTGATTCCTAAAATGATGTTCACTCTTGCCATCTCCTGTTTGACCACTTCCAATTTACCTTGATTTGTGGATCTAATATTCCAGGTTCCTATGCAATATTGTTCTTTACAGAATCGAATTTTACTTCCATCATTAGTCACATACACAACTGGGCATTGTTTTTGCTTAAATATCATTAGTATAGCCATCAAGAAACCATGAGCAGTACTTGAGAATATTCTAGGAACTCTGATATTGATTTCTTAAATGTCATAAAATAGTAAACTATTTATTATTGAATATTTTGTTTCTGACATTTTTGTAGGAGCTATAGACCACTTCGCCACATCATTCTGACTTTACATTGCCGTTTTATGGAAATACAGTCTATTGCTTTATATTGAGGATTTATTATTTTAGTAGAATAGTTTAAGCAATAAAAGTTTTTTTTTCCAATTAGATCTAAAATATGACTGGTATGTGGTCTTGGCTATCTCACTGGGGTCTCACTAGGATATGTCAGTCAAATAAATTCAAGATCCAGTGGGCATATATTAATTCCCTGTCACAGAGAACACAGGTTGGTTCCAGGTATACAATGAGGATGAGGATTTAGGATCCGCCCCTCAGAAGGTATTAATAAAAGTTGTAGTTGGAAAGATAGGACAAAGACGCACATGCTCACACATTATACAAGGCAAAATACCATGAGTTATAAAAGCAGACTGTCCCAAAGGAAAGAAAATTCATAGCCAACTAACAGAGGGAGAAGGGTCTCAAGAGCTCAACTTAAGAGGAGATTTATAAGCCGAACTTCGATGATCAGGGATGAATTCAATAGATTTTTAAAATATAAATCTCTACAAGAGAATTCAATTTTTCCATTATCAACAAATATTTACTGTGTACCTACTATGAGCAAGTATGTGATTGTCATTGAGGATACAAATATGAATAATTATTTGTATCGAAGAAAGTGAGACAGACAAGTAAACAAACGATAATATAATTCAATCAGTGAAGATGGAGAACTAACCTCCTTACTTGGGGCAAAGAGGAAATGGAGATTAAGAAAGCCTTTGGGGAAGAAGAGATGAGGGAATCAACTTCTGTAAGCCAAGGGATCATCACAGTACTCAGTCAGATGAAGTGCTAGGAGGTGGTAATGGGTTTAGCATTTTTATATATTTGATCATCAAAAACTGTAAGTTACATTTTACAAGTTTTTTTTTTTTTTTAAGTCTTGAGTTAAGAGAAAACATGAGAAATTCTGAGAAATTTTGTCAGATTCACGTGGCTGGAGAGCAAAGTGGTGAGCAAAAGTCGTCAAAGAAAGTGGCAAACTGGAAGTAGGGTCGGAATCCTAAGGGCTTTAAATATCTTGCTGCGGAGTTTACTCTTTATCTGGAATACTTGAAAAGCTATTCAACAGGAAGACATGAATAGAGAGACATCAAAAAATGTAAGGAGGGGAGTGACATGAGCAAGGTTAAAATCTGAAAAGGTCTCTCTGGCAGCACAGGGAGGATGGATGTTGGAAGACGACATGTTGAAGAAACTGCTATAAGGAAAGTTACAAAGAGAGTGAGTGCAAATAAGAACTGATAAGGTTCCAGGCCAGTGAGAATGTGGTTGTGTAAGAATGTATTTTTTAGTATAAGAGACTTTCCAAACTGCCCCAGGGTTATCTCTGACTCATGGAAACGTGGCCTGTTTATCTCTGATTACATTTCTCAGCCCCATACAACCTGCAGGTGGCAAAACGAGGGGGCAACCCTCGTTTACCCTCTCAGCTGTAACTGGGAAAGGACTATGCATAGGCACCCCATCCCGAGCTCACGCATATCTCTGTAACCTATGAAACTTCCTCGGGACTTTTCCAGAAGAGCTGTTGTTCCGAGAAACTGCCCGCCACAGGGGCGCCACCTGGTCAACAGTTGTAACCTGTTATCAATGAACCAGTCCTTGAAAAGGTCAACACCTGTAACCAATCAATCTGTTTCCGCTTGCTTGTGCTTAAAAGCTACCATGTAACAACACTCAGGGTTCTCGTTCCTTGCTTAAGGAGACGGAACCCCGGCGTGCCGGTACAATAAAATCCTCTTGCTGTTTGCATCGAAACCTGGTCTCGGTGGTCTTTGGGGCGATGGATTACGGCGAGGAACCGTTGGGTTCAACAGTTGAAAATAAGTGAATGATTGGAGAGGTATGACAAAAGGAGATTCCTGTAGAACCTTGTGATTAATTAGATGTTGGTAGTAAGGTAAGGGCTTTCCTGGTAGTCCAGCAGGTAAAGAGCTACGTGATGATCCCACTCTGGGAAAATAGGAACTGAACTAAGAGCTAGTAAGGAAAACAAAGTAACCCTCAATATAATATGAATATAACTACAGTTGAAAAAAATGATAATTTGCTAACATTTGTTAAATATGAGTGGTGGATGCATGCATATTACATGATTCTTTATATGTTTGAACCATTTAAATTATTTTAAGGAAATGTATTAGTAGCACTTGCCTGGTTTCTCCCAAGTTTGCCTTTTGTGCTTTTTTTCTTTCCTGACTTTGCTCTGTATACTTTCGTTACAAAAAATCAATCTCTCTTCTCCATTCTCCCCCAAGGTATATGTATGACTGAGTCCCTTCACTGTTCACCTGAAACTATCACATTGCTAATCACCTATATCCCAATACAAAATGTTTTTGGTGTTAAAAAAAATAAAATAAATCAAAGCTGTGAGGGTTACTAGATACTGAGTCCTATGAGTATAGCAAGCAAATTGTTGAACCTGGATCTGGTCTCCAGGACCTCCAGATGTACCTGGATTCCAGGTACTTTCTTTTGAAAAAGTCTCTGAGAGAGTCTGAAGATACACACAGCAATATAGATGAAGAAGTCTACTGAAAACCAACAGGCATTTAAGTCCTTGTTCAGCTTCTTCAAGTTCATCTCTAAGATGCTATCTTTGACAGAAATGAAACCCCAAAGAATCTTAATGAAAGAAACTCCAGTGAACCTCAGCTTAGACATTCAACGTGGTAAGATAAAGAAAACTGCTACAGAAAGATCAGCACATTTTTGAGAAAGTTGATTAAGGCTTTTTAACAGTCACAGGGTACATAGTTTAGCAGATGAAAATGTTGATATATATTTTCCATTTCTTAGTTCATATTGTAAGCTTTGGAGTCAGATGTATCTAAGAACAAATCCCAGATCCATCATTAATAATCTATAGTTATATCCCTTTGGGAAAGTAACTTAAACTATTTGACTTTTAACATACTTACCTGTGAAATGATTTGCTATCAGTATTAAATAACACATGGCCCAAGGGCTTCCCTGGTGGGTCAGAGGTAAAGAATCTGCCTGTAATGTAGGATACTGGGGTTCAATCCCTGGGTCAGGAAGATCCCCTGGAGAAGGGAATGGCAACCCATTCCAGTATTCTTGCTGGGAGAATTCCATGGACAGAGGAACCTGGTGAGCTATAGCTTATGGGGTTGCAAAGAGTCAGACACGACTGAGCAACTAACACACAAACACACACAGAATGACCAGCACAGAACTTAGCAAATGATATGTATTTAACAAATACTATTCATACAAGATTTTTCACATATTCCTGAGCACTGTATATTCTGCATTCTGATTTAAGAAGGCAGAACAAGGACAGTACTCAAAAGTTCGACACTAATCAACACCAAGACAGTGTCTAGAAGTTCAAGAGGAAGAAGAAAAAAAGAGGATAAAAATTTCTGAGGGCCTTTGGAAGCTAAACCTGAATGAATGATTCAGTAAAACATGTAACACACACATATGCCACTAAGTGATTTGGGTAATTATTATTACTCAACCTAATACCTAATATGGAGAAGGCAATGGCACCCTACTCCAGTACTCTTGCCTGGAAAATCCCATGGACAGAGGAGCCTGGTGGGCTGCAGTCCATGGGGTCGCTAAGAGTTGGACACAACTGAGCAACTTCACTTTCACTTTTCACTTTCATGCAATGGAGAAGGAAATGGCAACACACTCCAGTGTTCTTGCCTGGAGAATCCCAGGGACGGAGAAGTCTGGTGGGATGCCATCTATGGGGTTGCACAGAGTTGGATACGACTGAAGTGACTTAGCAGCAGCAGCAGAGGCAGTAATACCTAAGATAAATTATAGTTCAAGACAAAGCATTGAATCAGTTCAGTTCAGTCACTCAGTCATGTCCGACTCTTTGCAACCCCATGAATCGCAGCACACCAGGTATCCCTGTCTGTCACTAACTCCCAGAGTTCACTTAAACTCACATCCATCAAGTCAGTGATGCCATCCAGCCATCTCATCCTCTGTCGNCCCCGGCGCGCCAGTACAATAAAATCCTCTTGCTATTTGCATCGAAACCTGGTCTCGGTGGTCTTTGGGGTGACGGATTCACGGCAAGGAACCGTTGGGTTCAACAGTATCTTCCCATTTTCCCTTCCCCTCAGCCCCTGGAATTCACTATCTACTTTCTATTTCTCTGAATTTGGCTACTCTAGGTACCTCACGTAAGTGAAATCACACAATATTGGTCCTTCCGTAATTGGCTAATTTCACTAGCATAATGTCCTCAAGATTCACCCATGTTGGAGCACAGATCAGAATTCCCTTCCTTTTGAAGGCTGAATAATATTCCACTGATGTCTGTATTGCATGTCGTCTGTCCGTTCATCCCTCTGTGGGCTCTTAGCTTGACACACCTTTGGCCAGTGTGCATAAGGTTGCTACAAGATGGGTGTTCGTTTTACCCATTCAAGTCTGTTTTCAGCTCTTTGAGATACAGGCCCAGAAATGAGGTTGCTAGATCGTATGTGGTGGTTATGCTTTTGCTATTCTGAGAAAGTGCTGTAGTGATTTTCGTAGCGGTTGTACCAGTTTCTTCCTATTGATAGCGCAGAAGATCCACCAACTCTTCTTTTCTTTTTTTTGATAGTAGCCACCCCGATGGATGTGAAGTGTATCTTATTGTTTTGATTTGCTTTTCCTTCATTGTTACTGATGCTGAGCATTTTTCATGTGCTTGTTGGCTGTTTGTATGTCTTTTTTAAGGAAATGTCTTGTCGAGTCCTTTGCCCATTTTTAAATAGGGTCATCTTTGTTGTTGTTGAGTGGTGGAGTTCTTTATGTAGGTTAGACTTTAACCTCTTATCAGATAAGATGATTTGCAGGTATTTTCTGCCGTTCTGTAACTTGCCTTTTGACTTTGTTGACTGTCTCCTTTGCAGAAGTCTTAATTTCTATGTAGTCTTGTTTAGTCTGCCTTTGTTTTTCTTGCCTGTGCTTGCTTGCTTGTCTTTGAAACAGGCTCTGAGCCGTCACAAAACTCAGATCCAGTATATAGCATGGTGCCCTTCTCGGCACGTGTGTGGCACCTCGGCCTATTCCTTGCTCCTTTACACAACCGTCATGGGAATAAAGTGCTCATCAGAGCACAAAATCATAGCAGAAAAGAGGCTGCACGGCGTAAAACGCACAGCGAGCACCATTCAAACCAAGGGAAACAGAACGNCAGATCCAGTATATAGCATGGTGCCCTTCTCGGCACGTGTGTGGCACCTCGGCCTATTCCTTGCTCCTTTACACAACCGTCATGGGAATAAAGTGCTCATCAGAGCACAAAATCATAGCAGAAAAGAGGCTGCACGGCGTAAAACGCACAGCGAGCACCGTTCAAACCAAGGGAAGCAGAACGGCGATTAGCACTCCCAGCCTGTGAGGCACTAACCGCCCCTCGCTGCAGCGCCAACCACGGGAAGAGGGTGTGAATGCCACGTGCCAGTCCTGTGCTTCCCTTGCAGTAAATGTGGAAAAGCAAACAGTCAATTGATGCTGTATGGGGTGACAACTATGCTGTGGAAATATTTGTAGTGATAGTGTTTCCTCTAAAGGCAGCTGCCCTGCACGTACGGTGGCCCCGGCTGACCTGGAGCAGCCCGGCTTGTGCCTTTTGTTCCGGTGTGATCCTCACGTCCTCCTCTGTGCAACGTTAGAAACCCAGAGTGCCTGGGAAGAGGTTAAAGGCCAGGCAATAGGCCTGCTAAGCCTCAGTTTCTCTCAGTCTCAGCCCTTCATCCCCACTGGCCTGACTCCCCTAGGTCAAACGGAATGCTCGCTCTGGGAGACTTACAGTTCCAGAGCTCGGTTCTGTTCATCAGACCGAGGGCACTGAGCTGACCTGCCTGAATCCCCAAGCCCTCCCGGCCGCTCCTGCTGGAACCTCCGTGCTCCGCTCTGTCTGTCTCTTTGGTCTGCTGTTTGTTGGACAGAAGGCTCCCACTGAAGAAAGGAAGACGATGAGGGGTAGGAGATGGAAGGTNGTTCTGTTCATCAGACCGAGGGCACTGAGCTGACCTGCGTGAATCCCCAAGCCCTCCCGGCCGCTCCTGCTGGAACCTCCGTGCTCCGCTCTGTCTCTTTGGTCTGCTGTTTGTTGGACAGAAGGCTCCCACTGAAGAAAGGAAGACGATGAGGGGTAGGAGATGGAAGGTCAGGACAGAGAAACACGATGGACTCCGAGTTAGCAGGATTGGGCTTCCCAAACGGAATTGCCCAGTTGATGCTGCACAGTGAGGTTTTTGTTGCTGCTGCTGCTGTTGGTGAGTTAGGACTTTGAACTCTTCCCTTCGCATCCTGTATGGCAGTAATGGCGTACAGAGCCGCAGGGAGCCACGTGATGCAGGTCTAAGGGGCAGAATCAGCTCATATGTCTTCATATGCCTCTAATCGATTGCCAGGGAAGGACTTGGATAGTGGGGGGATTACACTTTAAGACTTAAAAGTTAAGCAGCGTATAACAAGGTTCATTATGCTACTTTTTCCTGCATTTTATTTGTGAGAATGTTGTTCTTAGTTTCAGCTTTCTGATTATTCCTCTGTGAATATACATTTGAAAAGCCGAGCTATTCCTTGTCATGTTGCAGATATTATTAAACTTACAGTCAGGGTTTCCTTAATGGGAGCCTGGGTTATTTGAACTGTGCCCCTGCAGCAGTTTGCCTTGGTGACAAATTTTATTTCTAAACCCCTTTGTACCAGTAATACAGCTAATAACTCCAGCCGCTCCCTGCCTGTTATTCACAGGAATGGGATACTGTCCTTTTGTCCTCTCTATTTCATTGCTCTTTAAATATATAAATGGGACCGGGAACCCNTCATCAAGAGGCTTTTTCGTTCCTCTTCACTTTCTGCCATAAGGGTGGTGTCATCTGCATATCTGAGGTTATTGATATTTCTCCTGGCAATTTTGATTCCAGTTTGTGCCTCTTCCATTGCATACATACTTTCAACTTTTATTTTGAAGATTCTTTGCTCACTTTATGTTGGATTTTCACATTTAGTAACATATATGATATTTTTTAACTCTTCAATATGCATTATTTAGGAAAAAAAAAAACTCACACTAAGGCCTCAATTTCATTGAAAACTTTGAAGTCATGTGGATTAAAATATTTATTTGAAAATTATTCTCTAACTCTTATATTGTTTGATAAGAATTTTGTCACCTCTGTGGTTAGGCTGACTCTTTTAAATAAATTAAATTTCTTTTTTTATTTTTTTTTACTTTACTTTACAATACTGTATTGGTTTTGCCATACATCAACATGAATCCACCACAGGTGTACAGGTGTTCCCAATCCTGAACCCCACTCCCACCACCCTCCCCATACCATCTCTCTGGGTCATCCCAGTGCACCAGCCCCAAGCATCCTGTATCCTGCATCGAACCTAGACTGGCGATTCGTTTCTTACATGATATTATGCATGTTTCAATCCCAGTCTCTCAAATCATCCCATCCTCTCCCTCTCCCACAGAGTCCAAAAGACTGTTCTATACATCTGTGTCTCTTTTGCTGTCTCGCATGCAGGATTATCCTTACCATCTTTCTAAATTCCATATATGTGTGTTAGTATACTGTATTGGTGTTTTTCTTTCTGACTTACTTACCTCTGTATAATCGGCACCAGTTNTCTCCCTCTCCCACAGAGTCCAAAAGACTGTTCTATACATCTGTGTCTCTTTTGCTGTCTCGCATGCAGGATTATCCTTACCATCTTTCTAAATTCCATATATGTGTGTTAGTATACTGTATTGGTGTTTTTCTTTCTGACTTACTTCACTCTGTATAATCGGCTCCAGTTTCATCCATTTTGATAGAACTCTTATTCAAGTTCTATTACCTGGGCAATACAGTATATACCTATCATATTCTATAACTGAACTATCTAATGACTCACTATCTAATTTGTTCTATAGGCCAATAAACAAAATTTCCAAACCATACATATTCAAATCAAAATGGATACATCTTTTTAATAATAATGCTCTCTAAATATCGGAGAGTACAGCAAGTGCTGGGACTTCCCCTGTCTTAGTGTAAAGAATCCCTTCTAAAGGAAATGCAAAAGATGTGCGTTCAATCCGTGGGTCAGAAAGATCCTCTGGAAGAGGGCGTGGCAATCCACTCCAATATTCTTGCCTGGACAATCACATGGACAGAGTAGCCTGGCGAGCTACCGTCCATGGGGTCGTAAAGAGTTAAGACTCGACTGAGCAACTGAGCACGCATGCATGCCCAGCAAATGCTCAGTTGCCACACAGTGCTTTCTAAGACAATGATATTTGGTTAGTGAAAATTGAATCCCTTGATTTACTAGAATTAAATTACTACTTAGGAACAAGAACAGTATTAATATACAACTTTCATTAAGATGCTAATTTATTTAACATTAGTTAATTCTCCAGCGAGTACATATTCTATAAAGAATTGCATTCTGAAGCAATGTAATTGCTGACTGTTCCCAACAGTATAAGAACTCCACGCATTCTCTCAAATTGATTTGTAATGGCATTATAGCAAAAGGCTAAGATTTATGCATAAGCCTACTTCTTTTATTCCCATGAGATAATTAAAGATTCAGATGTAAATGAAATTCTTGATTGTGCCATAACTGTGTACTTAGTTTTTGTATAATAGATTAAACTAGCCATCCTGTTACTTTGTCTGGAAAAAAACTGTAGAGATTTTAGTCATTGAGATGCAAATAAAAATCAAGTTGCAAAAAATTATAGTGCTAGCATACAGATATACATAGAAAATATTGTGTTAAAACAATAAATACATTTTTGATGTGTTCAAAGTCACAGATCAATCTAATTTGGATTGTTTCTAAGTTACTATTTATCAGCATGTTATTTACTGAAAACTCTTATCCTACTATTGCATAATTTTTTCATATATTCAAAATTAAATATATATAAATTTATAAAGAAGATTATATATATCACCTATAATCCCACTATCTAGAGAATAACAGTACTACTATGTTTGGTTAAGTCTTTCCAATCTTATTTTACATATATATTTTCTTTAAAAAGCTCGAATCATGCTAGTAATTTCATGTTCAGAATTTTATTTATGCTTATATAATAAAATGTTAACAACATAATGAAGTTATTTTACATATTTTTATAAACAATAAGAGGAATATTTTCTACTGCCCAGTAACCAGACTTTTCAGCTGTTTCTAACATTTTTTTCTATTGCAAATGAAGTGAACATTCTTTTGCTTACATTGTAATTGATATCCTTGAAATTTTTCTAAGAAGAAAGTCAAGAAGGGGAGGAAAAAAAATGAAATAAACTTTTTCAAAGTTCTTAATACATAGCTCTAGTTTGCTTTTCAAAATGTTACACCCATTCATATCCAGCAGTTTCTGAGTGTTCATCCACTCAGAGTCTCCAGCATGGAGAAATATATAATTATTTGGTTAAAACTTTGGTAATTTGATAGGTAAAGCATTGTATCAGATCATTTATTTAATTTGTCTTTCAGTTCAGTTCAGTTCAGTCGCTCAGTCATGTCTAACTCTTTGTGACTCCATGAATTGCAGCACACCAGGCTTCCCTATCCATCACCAACCCCTGGAGTTCACTCAGACTCATGCCCATGGAGTCGGTGATGCCATCCAGCCATCTCATCCTCTGTTGTCCCCCTCTCCTCCTGCCTCCAATCCCTCCCAGCAACAGAGTCTTTTCCAATGAGTCAACTCTTCGCATGAGGTAGCCAAAGTACTGGAGTTTCAGCTTTAGCATCATTCCTTCCAAAGAAGACCCAAGACTGATCTCCATTAGATGGACTGGTTGGATATCCTGGCAGTCCAAGGGACTCTCAAGAGGTTTCTCCAACACCACAGTTCAAAAGCATCAATTCTTTGGTGCTCAGCCTTCTTCACAGTCCAACTCTCACATCCATACATGACCACTGGAAAAACTATAGCCTTGACTAGACGGACCTTTGTTGGCAAAGTAATGTCTCTGCTTTTTAATATGCTATCTAAGTTGGTCATAACTTTCCTTCCAAGGACTAAGTGTCTTTGAATTTCATGCATGCAATCATCATCTGCAGTGATTTTGGAGCCCAAACAAATAAAGTCTGATACTGTTTCCACTCTTTCCCCATCTATTTGCCATGAAGTGAAGGGACTAGATGCCATGATCTTAGTTTTCTGAATGTTGAGCTTTAAGCCAACTTTTTCACTCTCCACTTTCACTTTAATCAAGAGGTTTTTTAGTTCCTCTTCACTTTCTGCCATAAGGGTGGTGTCATCTGCTTATCTGAGGTTATTGATATTTCTCTTGGCAATCTTGATTCCAGCTTGTGCTTCTTCCAGCCTAGGGTTTCTCATGTAATTTCTCTTTAGTAGTACTGTAAAATATATATTTATATATACTATATATATGTGTATGTATACATATGTTTGAAGAATGTCTTCAGCAACACAGCTTAATAAAATGCACCTTGTTCATGTCCCCTGTTAGCAACCAAACTTTAGCTTTCACCCATGTACAAAAGTGCCTCTGCGGAAGTGGTGGGATCCAGAACTATACACCAGGGGACTGGCGAGGAGCCCTGCCCACCTGTGCATCCAGTAATAACCAAAGAGACCTCAGTCCTGGCAGTGGATCCTCCAATGGCCCATGAATTGACACCAGTTCCTCTTAGCTGTGGTCCAGGAGACCTCAGAAAACAGTTTTAGTTACCCTTGGATAAGAGAGCCTTTGTGGAAGTCCAGGTTTCCAGCAGAGAGGTTTCAGCACACCACTGGAAGCAAAAAACTAAGAACCTGAATACATTGAAGAGGGGTAAAAGAAACAGTTCAACTTTACCTGCATCAGCCCTCTTCCAAAGTGGCACAGCTCATGGCCAAAAGGGATCTTCTCAGCATATGATTTCTCTGATGACAGAGGAAAGGAAAGGCATGCAACTGAAACTCTGGCTTCCCCAGCTGTGTGGGATGCTGCCAGAGGGGCCTATTTCACTCTTAGTCTCAGCAATGATTGTTTGGATATGACACCAAAAGCTAATGCAACAAAAGCAAAAATCAACAAGTGGGATGACATCAAACTGAAAAGTTTCTCTGCAGCAAAAGAAACAATAACCAAAAGAACAGGCAACATATACAATAGGGAATATATTTGCAAATGACATATCTCATAAGGAATTAATATCCAAAATATATAAGCAACTCANGATATGACACCAAAAGCTAATGCAACAAAAGCAAAAATCAACAAGTGGGATGACATCAAACTGAAAAGTTTCTCTGCAGCAAAAGAAACAATAACCAAAAGAACAGGCAACATATACAATAGGGAATATATTTGCAAATGACATATCTCATAAGGAATTAATATCCAAAATATATAAGCAACTCATACAACTCAGGAGCAAAACAAACAATCCAGTTAATGATTAGAGGAATTGAATTGTCATATTTCCAAAGAAGACATACCAATGACCAAGAGATATACAAAAGATGTTCAATATCACTCATTATCAGGGAAACACAAATTAAAATCATGATGACATAATACCTCATGTCTATTAAAATGGCTATTACAAAAAAAGACAAGAAGCAAAAAGTGTTGGTGAGATTGTGAAGAAAGGGAACACTTGTGCACAGCTACTATGGAAAATAGTTTGAAGGTTCCTCAAAAAATTAAAAACACAACTACTCTATGATTCAACAATCCTACTTCTCAATATATATCCAAAGGAAATGAAATCAGTACCCAAAAGAGGTATCTGTACTCCCTTTGCAGGATTGTTCAGAACAGCCAAGATAATGGATAAATGCATATAGAAGATGTGGTGTTTATATTCAGTGAAATATTATTTGGCCATAAAAGAAGGAATACTGCCATTTGCAACTGCATGGATGGACCTTTAGGGCATTGGGCTAAGTGAAATAAAACAGAGGAAAAACATACTGTGTAGTATCACTTATGTGGAATCTAAAAAGTCAGACTCATACAAAAAGTGGAACAATGGTTGCCAGTGGCTAGCAGGTGGAGGAAATGGAGAGATGTTGATCAAATGGTGCAAACTTCTAGTTACAAGATAAGTTTGGGGGCTATAATACAGCCTAGTGATTATAGTTAAATGACACTGTATAGCTACTCAAAAGTTTCTAAGAGAATAGCTCTTAAACATTCTCACCACAAAAGTAGAAATGATAATTATGTGCTAGAGGTGTTGATTAAGCCTATTGCACTAATAATTTTGCAAAATATAAATGCATCTAATCAATACATTGTACATCTTAAACTTACGCAATGTCAATTATATCTCAGCAAAGATAGGAAGAAATAACATTTTTGACTTACATATTCACTCAACAAATATGTATTAAACAATATCACTTCATGGGAAATAGATGGGGAAACAGTGTCAGACTATTTGGGGGGGGCTCCAAAATCACTGCTGATGGTGACTGCAGCCATGAAATTAAAAGATGCTTACTCTTTGGAAGAAAAGTTATGATCAACCTAGATAGCATATTCAAAAGCAGAGACATTACTTTGCCGACTAAGGTCCGTCTAGTCAAGGCTATGGTTTTTCCTGTGGTCATGTATGGATGTGAGAGTTGGACTGTGAAGAAGGCTGAGCGCCGAAGAATTGATGCTTTTGAAGTGTGGTGTTGGAGAAGACTCTTGAGAGTCCCTTGGACTGCAAGGAGATCCAACCAGTCCATTCTGAAGGAGATCAACCCTGGGATTTCTTTGAAAGGAATGATACTGACGCTGAAACTCCAGTACTTTTGGCCACCTCATGCGAAGAGTTGACTCATTAGAAAAGACTCTGATGCTGGGAGGGATTGGGGGCAGGAGGAGAAGGGGACGACAGAGGATGAGATGGCTGGATGGCATCACTGACTCGATGGGCGTGAGTCTAAGTGAACTCCGGGAATTGGTGATGGACAGGGAGGCCTGGCGTGCTGCGATTCATGGGGTCACAAAGAGTGGGACACGACCGAGCCACTGAACTGAACTGATTCGTGTTATCAGTTTCATATCTGTTCCATATTTGTTTACATGTCACATCATTATGGTGTGTGTGTGTGTGTGTGTGTGTGTGTGTGTGTATAAAAATATATGTTGTTGTTCAGTCACTCAGTCCTGTCTGACTCTTTGCAACCTCCTGAACTGCAGCATGCCAGGCCTCTCTTACACATACATATAAATTACAACCCAGGGATCAAACCCTGGTCTCCTGCATTGCAGGCAGATTCTTTACCAACTGAGCTACCAGGGAAGCCAACGTACATATAAATACATATATGTGTGTATATGTGTGTGTGTGTGTGTATATATATATATATATATATACAGATATACACACATACAGTCTAATACTTGTGTTCAGAATAGATTTCCAGCTTGTTTTCTTTTAAATTTTATTTATTATGATTTCTATTAGCAAAAAATGGAAAAAGGGCCANCAACGTACATATAAATACATATATGTGTGTATATGTGTGTGTGTGTGTGTATATATATATATATATATATACAGATATACACACATACAGTCTAATACTTGTGTTCAGAATAGATTTCCAGCTTGTTTTCTTTTAAATTTTATTTATTATGATTTCTATTAGCAAAAAATGGAAAAAGGGCCAATTTTATAAATACTTTCCTTTTAGATTTATGCCATTACCTTGAAATGTTTGTATTATCTTTCAGTATACTGCTAAAATAACATATATAAAGTAAATTAAAAATATAGACATACACATATGGTTTCATCTTTCTAAGATATATTTGGTTTATGTTGTGAGATGAAAATCTAATGACTATTACATGTAGTCAGATGGAGAATATACTTGTATAATTTTTCAACTTGTTAAGATCTTAAAAATGGTTTTCTCTTTTGTTTACATGAGGACATCTTGACTTGTTACAGATAACAAACTGTCCTCCACAGAACTCTGTGAAGATTTTTTCCCCTTTCTTTTAGTCATAAAAATCTGAGGTTAGTCAAGTTTATACCTTTATGACAAGTTTCCTTTATTTTGTGTTGTCATCTTTGTTTTCAGATTTATAAGAATATTCTACATTTTTGAAACTCACAGATATTGCAAGAACATGTCTCAGTTCAGTTCAGTCACTCAGTCATGTCCAACTCTGCAACCCAATGGACTGCAGCCTGCCAGGCCT
The DNA here is from genome assembly GCA_006410615.1 of Neotragus moschatus. NCBI lineage: Eukaryota > Metazoa > Chordata > Mammalia > Artiodactyla > Bovidae > Neotragus > Neotragus moschatus. The sequence continues at coordinate 666,736 of SJYA01001559.1, read as the reverse complement.
CCCTATCACCAACTCCTGAACCTTGCTCAAATTCATGTCCATTGAGTTGGTGATCCCATCCAACCATCATATCCTCTGTTGTCCCCTTCTCCTGCCTTCAATCTTTCCCAACATCAGGGTCTTTTCTTTTTTTTTTTTTTTAATTTTTATTTTTTTTAGTTTGTTTTGCTTTACAATACTGTACTCATTTTGNTTATGCCTCTCTTCTCTTCTCATTATTTTAAACACCCTAATACCTCAGAACCCAGTAAGCTGACTATACTGAGTGTTTGCTCAAAAGCTACTTTTGAAAAACTGAGTGAATAAATTTTGAGGAGGTAAATGACTCTCCAATAGAAAGAAGTTTAAAGTAAACATTAAAATCGTGCACCATCCTCTCTCAACCCCTCCCTATATAAAGCCATTGTTAAATGTATATGACTATGAGCATCTGTCCAAGATGGGTATACAGTTCTTCTGCAAGGCAAGGATTAGAGAGCTTCCTGGGGGTCAGGGACAGGACATTTGAGCAAATGATGCTGGTGTGCTTCCTGGAGGGATGTCTGATTCTACTTCCTGAAACTTAATCTTTAGTTTAACGAATTGGCCCACATCTGTACAACATGCTTCCTGAATGATCCAGTGTCTCTGTTTGAGAACACTGTTCTAAACCAGTTTCTAATTATATGAAGGTGGTGCTGTTGAAATCTTCAGTCAACATAATGCTACAGTCCCAGATTACCAAAGAGGATAGACCACACTCTTTAGTTTGACTATGTTCCTTCAGACTTTCCAAGTGGGTAGTTATTGTATCATAGAAGCTCCATGAGGCCAGGGGTGATGAGGTCTGTGTACTACAACAAGTTATNACTTTCTTCAAGAGGCTTTTTAGTTCCTCTTCACTTTCTGCCATAAGGGTGGTGTCATCCGCATATCTGAGGTTGTTGATATTTCTCCCGGCAATCTTGATTCCAGCTTGTGTTTCTTCCCGTCCAACGTTTCTCATGATGCACTCTGCAGATTGATTAATAGCAGATAATACTTTTCTGGGACATATATTGGCAATTATCCTTACAAGATAAACCTGCTCACTTTGCTGTTAAAAAGGCAGGATAATTCAATGAGCATGGGTGTTCATGCTAGTATGCATGCATGCTAAGTCGCTTCAGTTGTGTTCAACTGTGTGACCCCATGGACTGCAGCCTGTCAAGCTCCTCTGTTCATGGGATTCTCCAGGCAAGAATATTGGTGTGGGTTGCCATACCCTCCTCCAGGGGGATTTTCCCAACCCAGGGATCGAACCTGTGTCTCTTATATCTACCTGCATTGGCAAGCAGGCTCTTTACATTAGCACTACCTGGGAAGCTCTTGCGCTTGTATAAAGAAATACTAATGGGATACTGAGGAATACGCAAAGTGCTTGGTCAACTCACAGTCAGAGGAAAACACATACAAATGAGTGACACATATTTCTGCCTGGTTATTCAAATCAAGGTTTGAATCCACACACCATCACCTGCCAGTTGTCTGCCCATAGACAAGTTTACCTTAAACTTTTTAACCTCAGCTTGTCATCTTAAAATGAGTAGAACACCTCCCATCTCCTAACTCACATAATTTGTATTTGTATTTAAAGAAAGAATATACACAAAGTAGATGTTCTATAAAGCTTGGTGGAGCTCTCTTTTTCCTCCTTTCCACTTGCAAGGAAGAGGGCAGAGCTATAACTATTTCAACTGCTTTTCTGTGTTTGGAAAAATCATTTTATTAATTTAAATTTCACCTGGATATTGCTTTAAATTATCTATATTACCCAGAGTAATAAACTAATCATAAATTTAATTAAAAAGGAATTAGATTATATACATACATATAGATTTACATCAAGTCACGTATAAAAAGAAATTCTCTACTGACCTACGCCCCTGAAAATTTTGAAGACAGAAAAATATTTTCATTGAGAGCAGAGAGCTGAAAGCTGTGATCACAGAGCTCCTGGTAGAACCACAGCCCATTGGTTTGTGAATCTGGGAACAGTTAGGAAATTAGGAAGGCAGAGAAGGGGAGTGTGATATCACCATGGTGTTAAGACCCAGCTCTGACCCTCAGGCTGAAGGCAATGATTGTGAGAAGAGCAGCTGTGAGGCCCAATCTGTTCCATCTACATACAGGCACTTAACTCAGCATCACCTGCTGCTGCTGCTGCTAAGTCACTTCAGTCGTGTCCGACTCTGTGTGACCCCATAGACGGCAGCCCACCAGGCTCCCCAGTCCCCGGGATTCTCCAGACAAGAACACTGGAGTGGGTTGCCATTTCCTTCTCCAATGCATCAAAGTGAAAAGTGAAAGTGAAGTCA
>SJYA01001559.1:591555-662524 GCA_006410615.1 Neotragus moschatus | reverse complement strand
TACAGGTGTCTCTTTCAATTCTGGTTTCCTCAGTGTGTATGCCCAGCAGTGGGATTGCTGGGTCATAAGGCAGTTCTATTTGCAATTTTTTAAGGAATCTCCACACTGTTCTCCATAGTGGCTGTACTAATTTGCATTCCCACCAACAATGTAAGAGGGTTCCCTTTTCAGTTATTCGAATCAGGTGGCCAAAGTATTGGAGTTTCAGCTTCAGCATCAGTTGTTCCAATGAATACTCAGGACGGATTTCCTTTAGGATGGACTGGTTGGATCTTCTTGCCATCCAAGGGACTCTCAAGAGTCTTCTCCAACACCACAATTCATAAGCATCAATTCTTTGCGCTCAGCTTTCTTTATGGTCTAACTCTCACATCCATACATGACTACTGGAAAAACCATAGCTTTGACTAGATGGACCTTTGTCGGCAAAGTAATGACTCTGCTTTTCAATATGCTGTCTAGGTTGGTCATAGCTTTTCTTCTAAGGAGCAAGTGTCTTTTAATTTCATGTCTGAAGTCACCATCTGGAGTGATTTTGGAGCCTAAGAAAATAAAGTGTGTCATTGTTTCCATTATTTCCCCATCTATTTGCCAGGAAGTGATGGGACTGGATGCCATGATCTTCGTTTTCTGAATATTGAGCTTTAAGCCAACTTTTTCACTCTCCTCTTTCACTTTCATCAAGAGGCTCTTTAGNATCTGGAGTGATTTTGGAGCCTAAGAAAATAAAGTGTGTCATTGTTTCCATTATTTCCCCATCTATTTGCCAGGAAGTGATGGGACTGGATGCCATGATCTTCGTTTTCTGAATATTGAGCTTTAAGCCAACTTTTTCACTCTCCTCTTTCACTTTCATCAAGAGGCTCTTTAGTTCTTCTTCCCTTTCTGCCATAAGGGTGGTGTCATCTGCATATCTGAGGTTATTGATATTTCCCCCAGCAATCTTGATTTTAGCTTGTGCTTCATCCAGCCCAGCATTTTGTATGATGTACTCTGCATATAAGTTAAATAACCAGGGTGACAATAAACACCCTTGATATTCTCTTTTCCCAATTTGGAACCAATCTGTTGTTCCAAGGACATGTCTAGATGCTTTTTTAAAACTAATTTTATCTTAAGCTTAGCATGTCTTTTCAATGGGTTCTTTCTTTGAAACTGAAGCCCTTTTAAAATTATGCTATATATTACTACTTCTGTTTGAATGGTCTTAGCCTCTCTCGTGAGAATGCCTGTCATTCATAGTTTGCATTTTTTTTTTATTTTTCCCATATATAGTCTGTTTTCTCATTACTTTTATTTGCTTTCTTATGAAATCTTGCATGCTAGTAGTTCTCAACACTGCTTTTTGTTTGGATCACTTTTGAAACTAAATACAAAAATAGCAACAATAATATAGATGGCTGGGCCTAGGACTACCCACACTGCACAATTTATGAGATATCCTATGCTCTATTGACAATGACTGCTGGAGTTACACAAAGATGTGCAGCTGTGTGAGTCCTGTTCTACATCAATTAGATCAAGATGTATGGTAAAGCACTGATATTTCAATTTTTTTCCCCCAATGATCTGTGTGCAGCCATGATTAGGAAGATGGGAAGCCAACAGCATGTGCATAGGGCTTAGCACATCTCCTGAAACATATTAAATATGGTATGACTTCATTGTACAAAGGAAAATAAAATAGTCTTATTATAAATTTAAAAAGGAGATATGTATTCTATAAGAAAACTGAAAAATACATGCAAAAGAAGGAGTAAATCATATCAGATTGGGAAAAATCAAGAAAATCTCCAAGAAATAAAGATGGACTATTCTTGGTGGAAGAAACAATATAAGCCAACATGCAGAAGCAGATATCTCTCACTCTTCGGGGAAAGGATCTAACTCATCTGGAGCACTAAGTAACACAAAAGCTGCATGAATATCTCAGTGAAATCCACGCACAGTTCTCTAAATAACAATGTATTTTTGGTAAAAGAAATTACATTATAAGAGCTTTTCATTAGGAAGATTATAGGCAGAGATGTGTAGGATGGCTTATAGCAAAGAAAGGTTGGAATTTAGGATCAAATGTAACAGGCAAAAGGAAATAAGTTTTGAGGTTTAAAGGGGCCAAAGAGTTTCCACTTTCCTCTGATGAAGTTCTGGATCAACTAAAATTGATAATGCAGATGACAGATGAGTGTAAAAAGTGTTGAAGACCATGGTTTAGGGGTGCAGCAACAGTGAACTTACTAATATGGAAGCATTAGGCAGACTTTTCTATAGTCAGATTGAGCTACGAAATTTAGATATGAAGGGGAAATCAGAAAGGCAAAAACAAAACAAGAAAAAATGGAGAGATTAAATTAAAAGCTCGGGGAACCTTTCCCAAAAATACTAGGAGAGGAGAGAGGGAAGGGCCAGGCCTAGAGTCAACAGTGGAGGAGCTCTCCCTACAGGAAATTGACAAAAGTGTTCCTTCATCCCCAACAGAAGGGCTTCTATTTTCTTGGGAGGAAAAAAATGATAGCTCACATTTACTGCCAGTGAAGGACTTCCTAAGTGCTTTACTGATACTGATTCCTCTAATATTTTAAGAACCCTGGGATATGCATGTGTATGTGCTCATTGGCTTCAATTGTGTCCGGCTCTTTGTGACCCTATGGGCTATTGCCCACCACGCTCCTCTGTCCATGGGATTCTCCAGGCAAGAATGCTGGAGTGGGTAGCCATGCCATCCTCCTGGGGATCTTCCTGACCCAGGGATAGAACCCAGGTTTCCTGCATTACAGGCAGATTCATTACCACTGAGCCATCAGGGAAGCCCAACCTGGGATATAGGCACTGCCTGGATTGCAAAGTAGGAAGTCAAGAAACATATGGAGTAACAGACAAATTTGGCCTTGGAGTACAGAATGAAGCAAGGCAAAGGCTAATAGAGTTTTGCAAAGAGAACGCACTGGGCATAGCAAACACCCTCTTCTAAAACACAAGAGAAGACTCTATACGTGGACATCATCAGATGGCAAACACCAAAATCAGAATGATTATATTCTTTGCAGCCAAAGATGGAGAAGCTCCATACAGTCAGCAAAAACAAGACTGGGAGCTGACTGTGGCTCAGATCATGAACCCGTTATTGCCAAATTCAGACTTAAATTGAAGAAAGTAGGAAAAGCCACTAGACCATTCAGGCATGACCTAAATCAAATCCCTTATGATTAGACACTGGAAGTGAGAAATATATTTAAGGGACAAGATCTAATAGACAGAATGCCTGATGAATTATGGATGGAGGTTAGTGACATTGTACAGGAGACAGGGATCAAGACTTCCCCAAGAAAAAGAAATGCAAAAAAGCAAAATAGCTGTCTGAGGAGGCCTTACAAATAGCTGTGAAAAGAAGAGAAGACAAAAGCAAAGGAGCAAAGGAAAGATATACCTATATGAATGCAGAGTTCCAGACAATAGCAAGGAGAGATAAGAAAGCCTTCCTCAGATCAATGTAAAGAAATAGAGGGAAACAATAGAATGTGAAAGACTAGAGATCTCTTCAAGAAAATTAGACATAACAAGGGAACATTTCATGCAAAGATAGGTTCAATAAAGGACAGAAATTGTATGGACATAACAGAAGTAGAAGATACTAAAAGGTGGCAAGAATACACAGAAAAACTATACAAAACAGATCTTCATGACCCAGATAATCATGATGGTGTGATCACTCACCTAGAGTCAGACATCTTGGAGTGTGAAGTCAAGTGTGCCTTAGAAAGCATCACTACAAACAAAGCTAGTGGAGGTGATGGAATTCCAGTTGAGCTATTTCAAATTCTGAAAGATGATGCTGTGAAAGTGCTACACTCAATATGCCAGCAAATTTGGAAAACTCAGCAGTGACCACAGGATGGGAAAAGGTCAGTTTTCATTCCAATCCCAAAGAAAGGCAATGCCAAAGAATGCTCAAACTGCCACACAATTGCACTCATCTCACATGCTAGTAAAGCAATTCTCAATATTCTCCAAGCCAGGCTTCAGTAATACTTGAACCATGAACTTCCAGATATTCAAGCTGGTTTTAAAAAAGGCAGAGGAACCAGAGATCAAATTGCCAACATCCGCTGGATCATGGAAAAAGCAAGAGAGTTCCAGAAAACATCTCTTTCTGCTTTCTTGACTATGCCAAAGCCTTTGACTGTGTGGATCACAATAAACTGTGGAAAATTCTGAAAGAGATGGAAATATCAGACCACATAATCTGCCTCTTGAGAAATCTGTATTCAGGTCAGGAAGCAACAGTTAGAACTGGACATGGAACAACAAACTTTTTCCAAATAGGAAAAGGAGTGCTTTAAGGCTGTATATTGTCACCTTGCTTATTCAACTTATATGCAGAGTACATCATGCAAAATGCTGGGCTGGATGAAGCACAAGGTGGAGTCTAGATTGTCAGGAGAAATATCAATAACCTCAGATAGGAAGATGACACCACCCTTATGGCAAAAAGTGAAGAAGAACTAAAGAGCCTCTTGATGAAAGTGAAAGAGGAGAGTGAAAAAGTTGGGTTAAAGCTCAACATTCAGAAAATGAAGATCATGGCATCTAGTCCCATCACTTCACTGCAAATAGATGGGGAAACAGGGGAAACAGTGGCTAATTTTATTTGTTTGGGCTCCTAAATCACTGCAGATGGTGACTGCAGCCATGAAATTAAAAGATGCTTACTCCTTGGAAGGAAATTTATGACCAAACTAGACAGCATATTAAAAAGCAGAGACATTACTTTGCTGACTAAGGTCCATCTAGTCAAGGCTATGGTTTTTCCAGTAGTCATGTATGGATATGAGAGTTGGACTGTAAAGAAAGCTGAGTACTAAAGAATTGATGCTTTTGAACTGTGGTGTTGGAGAAGACTCTTGAGAGTCCCTTGGATTGCAAGGAAATCCAACCAGTCCATCCTAAAGGAGATCAGTCCTGAGTGTTCATTGGAAGGACTGATGTTGAAGCTGAAACTTCAGTACTTTCGCTACCTGATGTAAAGAGCGGACTCATTTGAAAAGACCCTGATGCTGGGAGGGATTGAAGGCAGGAGGAACGGGGGATGACAGAGGATGAGATGGTTGGATGGCATCACTGACTTAATGGTCATAAGTTTCAGTAAACTCCGGGAGTTCGTGATGGAAAGGGAGTCCTGGTGTGCTGGAGTCCATGGTGTTGCAAAGAGTCATACCTGACTGAGTGACTGAACTGAATTTCTATTTTATCAAGTTGAAAGATGGAGAAGGCAATGGCATCCCACTCCAGTACTCTTGCCTGGAAACGTCCATGGACGGAGGAGCCTGCTAGGCTGCAGTCCATGGGGTTGCTAAGAGTCCGACTCGGCTGAGCGACTTCACTTTCACTCTTCACTTTCATGCATTGGAGAAGGAAATGGCAACCCACTCCGGTATTCTTGCCTGGAGAATCCAAGGGATGGCGGAGCCCAATGAGCTGCCGTCTGTGGGGTCACATAGAGTCAGACACGACTAAAGTGACTTGGCAGCAGCAGCAGCAGCAGCAGGTTGAAAGAATAAACAAAATGGGTAATGTGGCACAGCTTACAGTGTCAGATTCTGAACTGAACCTAAGGCATTGTGATTCTCCAGTCCGTGTACCTAACCTCTATGACAAAAGATGGCAAAGGAAGACTTTGGGAAATGCCTACTCCCTGGGGAAGAGCTTGAGGACAAGGATTCCAGAAAGGCGTAAAAGTTAGGAATTTTGCGACATGAAGGACCTTGAGTAGAAAAAAAGCACCTCTTAGATCTTCTTGTCATGAGGACCCAGAGAAGAGTTTCAGTAGCCTAGTAGAGGTAGAAGCTTGATTAGAAACACAGACACATTGATGAATATGAGGAAGTAGACGTAACAAGTATATATGTTCAGGAAACATTCATATCATCTGAAGAAAAGTGGAGTGAAAGTACGATCACTTGTGAGACCAGAAAATGAGCCAAGGTGTTTCAGGTAGTTTGTTAGAGTATCTGAGAACATTTGTAAAAAGGGAAGAAACTTCCAGCGGAGAAGGACAACTTCAAGATGCAAATGACAAGGGGCAAGATTAGGGGATTTGGGTTCCAGAAGAGGCCCGAGGGAATGAGACTGAATAACAGGAGAAAAAATATACCTTGAAATCAGAGGTTTCTTCTGATGGAAAGAAAACATAGCGTTATTGATATTTGAAGGGAGAGAAACAGAGGAGTCCTAATGAGGCAGGCCTTAAATCCAAGTCTGAGAAATCACTCCACGGTTTGACAAGGAGAGATTAAGCACCAAAGGCTTGAATACAGGCAGACTGTCAGAGTTCTTTTTGGAAACGGGATACAGAATCAGTAGAAAATAAATTAAACTGCTGAGAAGTGAGGACCAAAGAAGGCAAGCTAATGTGGATGTACAGTGGGTCCTGTCAGTCGGGGGAAGAGGCCCTGCTGAGATGGCTTAAATAGTATATGGAGAGCAAAATGTAATTCACAGTATTTTAAAACTATAAATTCTCCGATTGTCTATTTGAAGCATATAAACACAGACTCAAGTCCTTTTGGTGGAACCCATTATGAGCCTAATACTTAGGTGATAGTCTCACTGCCTTCCCTTCCCCAACCACCTTCCCCCCTCCCATACACACACAAATTAGAGAATGGAACCAATTATTTTACAAATCCCAGCTCCTAACCTCCAAAACCAATTAACTCAATATTTTAGATCAAAATATATTTTTGTTCTGAAATAAAGACAAATATCTCTTTCCATAAGGGGAAATTTAAGAAAAGGTGTGCCTAATCTTCCAAGTCTTATTTATTCTAGAGAGCAGTAACAGATTATGTGTGTGTGTGGAATAGAAAATTTTCTATGGTATTTCAAGAGGGGAATCTTAGTTTTGCTGAGACTTAAGTCACACCTTATTCTATTCATTTCACTATTTCTTTCTTCAGTACTGCTTTTCTTTAAACTCTATGTCACTTAAAAATCTTGATTCTTTGGTCTAATCAATTATTTAGGGAAAAATGATTAACATTATGTCAATGGGTCAATAAAAATGAAAGAGGCTTCAGATATCTTTGTCATTCAGCCACTGTCTGCAATTTTATTTGGTGAGTGAGCAGAAGGCAGAATAAAGGGGGATAGATGGTATGAGAGAACTTGACAGAGTATCTATGATTTGCTAATATTATATATACTGTAATAAAATGTTTACAGGCTGTGCATTGCAGCACAATCATGAGTCATGAAATCAACTTAGTGGGCCATGACTTGGCTTTTAAAAAGTGGAATAAATAAAGAAATAAAAACAAAGTATAGCACATACAGTAGGAATAAGTTCAGTTTAGAGAAAATTTTGTCCTGGTTATGTTTAAATCCATATGTACATCTATAAACCCTAAATCATGATTTAAAATATATTCTTGTTGTGGATGATGGTCAAAATAGCTTCACAGTCACCAATTTAATGTTTTTGGCCAGCAAGAATCCATTCCACTTTCCCCAGCATCCTAAATTTTTAGAGAGCTTTTTGGACTAGACATTTCTAGATTGGATCCCTTGTAGAGAAGCTAAAAGAGGCCAAATCAGCCAATTGAATACTCTATCCTAGGACTTAGAGTCCTGAACAGGTGATGCAAGAATGAAAAACATAAATAGCTGGCATACTTTTTCTAATGTTTGCATCCAGACAACTCTGTTTAGGCTATGAGGCCATTTCTGTGATTCCTGTTGCCTTAGTTTCTGGACATTACTGCCCATTTTCTAGCTTCATGTCAATATGTTAAGTCCTAATTTCCTTCTAATAAGTCCTTTAGGTGTTCATTAGCCACAGTTAGCTTCTGTTATTCTAATTAAAGGACCCTCGACTTACACGTTTTGTTTCTTTTAAACCTCAAAACTATTCTGTGATGTAGGTATTGTTTTATTTCATTAGTGGGGAAAGTGAGATTCATAGTGATCTGGCAATTTTGCCAAAGCTTATCATGCAGGTATGGAATTCAGACAGGTCACTGTGACTTTTAAGGTTTATGTGTTTTCCACTAAAATAGTGTACATTGAACTGGCAATAGGAGACTGTGATATATTTCACATGCAGAATAATTTTATGCAGAGGACTTGTCAGGGAACAGTTCTTATTTTATTTGAGTGAGTCAAAATCAATAATTTTCTATTAACTTCAATATAAAGTTCAGCAGTCTTGATATTTTACAGAGGGTGTTAAGATTGTGTATGTTGAGAGAAAATAGAGCTTAGACTGTCTCACTGATATTTTCATTGAGTTAAAAAAAATTATATCATCCTATTAATTGCACTCCCTTAGCAATAAACCAGAGTTCTGAAACTCTCAGGATCTATGAAATGAAGGTGAACAGCTCAGGAATTATCCCAAGAAATTCATCAATGTCAACAAAAGATAGAGACTGGATAATTCAGCTAAATAATCCTGTTTTTCATTGATATTGTGAGTTCAGCTCCTTCATCATTCTACACCTACTCTGTACACACACACACACACACCCCAATCAGTCAACCATTTATTCATATTGGTTCCTTTTGTTACTGTACCCCCATAACAGTGCAATCCCCTATTTTATTTTGGTTGTACTGCTGTTGTCTTTTAGCTTGTATCCCTAAATCAAGCCTCAGTTTCCTCAAATCCAGGTTTTCCATTGCTGCTGAAACAGAGCATAGTTCTCTATCATTTCTGCTTAAAATGTATCATGGACCTTCCATTATTTAAAGGATAAATTCCATCATTATTTTAACGTATAGCAAAATTCGTCAATACTTTAAAGCTGACTTTCCCAAACAAAGTATATGGTCTTATATCTGTGCTTTTGCACACATTATTTCAACTGTATGGAATATCCTTTCTCAAGTTGCCCTACTGGAAAAATCCTGCGGCTCTCTCAAGACCCAGTTTTGAGGTTATCTCCCACAAGAAGTTGTCTCAGATATTTGCTAGAACCATTTAAAAAGTTCACTGCATTCCCCTTTATTATCTCTGTGAAGTGAAATTTTTCAGTCATGTCCGACTCTTTGTGACCCCATGGACTATATAGTCCATGAAATTCTCCAGACCAGAGTATTGGAGTGGGTAGCTGCCGGAAGCCAGCGTGAGGAATCCCACCCGTGACAAGGTCATGTGGCAGGAGATTTTGATGGGCAAGGACGAGTCAAATCTCAGGTTTTCCCCCTGGCATTTCCTGAGCATGTACCCCCCAAAAACAAGAATCTGCCTGGTTTTCCACTCTTCTGACATTCTCTGGAAAAAGTCAGCTAAGGGCTTTAGTCTTCTGCATTTGATAGAGTGTTTCAATCCAAAGACCCCTCTGATGGCTTTCTAGCCTGCCTGCAGGACTCATACAGCTGTGCATGTGATTGTTTGAGGCTTCCTGACTGCGGGAGGCACAGGAAGCTTAAAACATCCTAGGAATGTAGGAGCTTCCGAGGAGTCAAAATCATTAGAAGAGGACTGATTAAAGGTTTCATTTGTTGAGCCAATACTTGCTGCCAAATTTTCATATCTTTTAATTGTAAGATATAGTTGGTATATAGAAAAGCAGGTAGTAGACCTGGCATTAGCAATATTAGATCTTTGAGTTAAGTACTTTCTTTGTTATAACCCACTGCACCTTTGTTCTACAAAAATGTAACTTTGGTAATGCAGAGTAAAGAAAAAACACTTTTAGGGAAAAGGAGTTTTCTGGTTGATAGACAATTGTCCAGGAAGAGAGCCATAAAAATGTTAACAGGCCTCTTGGCCAGAAGATAATGTAAACTACCTGAGACCTTTTGTATACGGGAGGGTATGCAAAAAGAAAGCCTGATCTCAATGAGGGTCAGGACTGCCACCCCTGCATAACTCTGCATCTTCCATTATGCACAACTTGGGGTATATGAGCTGATTTTGAAAAATAGTTTTGGAGTCTTGCATTGGGAGTCTTGCACCGATGCTGGGCTTCCCCCGTGTCTCTTCTTTACTCTAATTTCAGGCTGAATTCCCATCTGGGGCGTGGAGGCTCGCCATGTCTACTTACTTGTCCGGGCTGCTAAGATCCGTAAGAGAGCGAGCCCAGGACGGGGCACTCTCCGATATTCAAATGGGCGCCTGTGGCCCAGCGTAGATGGTGCAAGCTCCTTGTCTGGAACTTTATTGGCTTTCCATGTAAACCAAGTTATTCAGCCTCTTTTCTCCATCTAAAATTTTCCTACTATACTATTATTTCCTAAATCTTATATCTCTAAATAAATAAGTTTTTTCCTCGCCTATCCATCTCCCCTTCGAATCACCGTGGATCCACCAGGGCTGGACCCTGGTAGGTAGCCTTTCCTTCTCTAGCGGATCTTCCCGACCCAGGGATCGAACCCAGGTCTCCCACATTGCAGGGAGATTCTTTACTAGCTGAGCCACAAGGGAAGCAAGAATGCTAGACTGGGTAGCCTATCCCTTCTCCAGGGGATCTTTCTGACCCAAGAATTGANGGAGGCACAGGAAGCTTAAAACATCCTAGGAATGTAGGAGCTTCCGAGGAGTCAAAATCATTAGAAGAGGACTGATTAAAGGTTTCATTTGTTGAGCCAATACTTGCTGCCAAATTTTCATATCTTTTAATTGTAAGATATAGTTGGTATATAGAAAAGCAGGTAGTAGACCTGGCATTAGCAATATTAGATCTTTGAGTTAAGTACTTTCTTTGTTATAACCCACTGCACCTTTGTTCTACAAAAATGTAACTTTGGTAATGCAGAGTAAAGAAAAAACACTTTTAGGGAAAAGGAGTTTTCTGGTTGATAGACAATTGTCCAGGAAGAGAGCCATAAAAATGTTAACAGGCCTCTTGGCCAGAAGATAATGTAAACTACCTGAGACCTTTTGTATACGGGAGGGTATGCAAAAAGAAAGCCTGATCTCAATGAGGGTCAGGACTGCCACCCCTGCATAACTCTGCATCTTCCATTATGCACAACTTGGGGTATATGAGCTGATTTTGAAAAATAGTTTTGGAGTCTTGCATTGGGAGTCTTGCACCGATGCTGGGCTTCCCCCGTGTCTCTTCTTTACTCTAATTTCAGGCTGAATTCCCATCTGGGGCGTGGAGGCTCGCCATGTCTACTTACTTGTCCGGGCTGCTAAGATCCGTAAGAGAGCGAGCCCAGGACGGGGCACTCTCCGATATTCAAATGGGCGCCTGTGGCCCAGCGTAGATGGTGCAAGCTCCTTGTCTGGAACTTTATTGGCTTTCCATGTAAACCAAGTTATTCAGCCTCTTTTCTCCATCTAAAATTTTCCTACTATACTATTATTTCCTAAATCTTATATCTCTAAATAAATAAGTTTTTTCCTCGCCTATCCATCTCCCCTTCGAATCACCGTGGATCCACCAGGGCTGGACCCTGGTAGGTAGCCTTTCCTTCTCTAGCGGATCTTCCCGACCCAGGGATCGAACCCAGGTCTCCCACATTGCAGGGAGATTCTTTACTAGCTGAGCCACAAGGGAAGCAAGAATGCTAGACTGGGTAGCCTATCCCTTCTCCAGGGGATCTTTCTGACCCAAGAATTGAACCGGAGTCTTCTGCATTGCAAGTGGGTTCTTTACCAACTGAGCTATCAGGGAAGTCCTTTATTATCTCTATGTCTTGCATATATAGTTTGCTGTTCATCCATTTATGCAATAAGTATTTTACTGAGACACTGTTTTAGAGTTAGGAGATACACGAGGTGAAAAATACAGGCAAAAATATCTGCCTTTACAAGGCAAAATAATCAATAAGAAAAATAAGTAAAATATATCAAATATAAGATGGGCTTTCCAGATGGCTCAGTGGTAAAGAATCTGCCTGCCAATGCAGGAGACACAGGAGAAGCAGGTTCTATCTCTGGGTTGGGAAAATCCCTTGCAGAAGAGAATGGCAACACACTCCAATATTCTTGGCTGTAAAGTTCCATAGACAGAAGAGCCTGGAGAGCTACAGTCCATGGGGTCACAAACAGTCAGACACGACTGAGCATGCACACATCAAATGTAAGACTTCTTAGGGACAAAAGGAAATATCAAGGGAGAGGGTGACAAATTATGAGAGTGGTCAGGGAAGGCTTCACTGAAATGCATTTGAGGAAGAACATAAAGCAGATGAAGGTGTGAGCCTTGGGAATGTCTGAGGATGTGTGTTTCAGGCAGAGGGAACTATAAATGCAAAGAATCTAAGAAGGAATGCATTGGGCAGAATCAAGAAAGATACTGGAATTAGGGTTAAAACATGCAGTCAGAGGAGAATAGATCATGGAGGATGTGGCAGGACCTTTAATGATATAGAAAACTGTCAGAGAGATGCAAACAGAAAAGGGATATGATGTGAGTTGATTTCTAAAGATCAGTCTGCACAAATTCTGTCCTCACCCATATGACCAAATCAAATGCTGAGACCAGATTAGACAGACAAGGTGTCTTTACTTTCTTGAGATGCTTGGGAACAACTGTGAAAACAGAGCATCTGCTGCTTTTGGCCTAAGGTAGTTTCCAACTACAAACTGCCAGATAAATAGAGCAAATCTGTCCCTCACTTCTAAAGTTTGAATTTTATTAATAGGTCACAAATAACTCAAAGGAGAATAATGTATGATCTACTTTCTCTAGGGCTGCCCATTTACAAATGTGACACTCAGATCTGAAAATAAATTTTGTGCAAGGAAAAACATAAAAAGGATCTTGGGGTGAGAAAAGCACTATGCAAAGAGGATTGGGAAACTAATTTTGAAGTTATTTTGTAATGGAGCTTTAGGGATTTAAGCCAATTAAAATTAGAGAGGGAGAAAGAGGGCTAATGCCATGGAGTTGATATTTAAGATGCCCATATGTGAGAGGGTTAAAGAAAGAAGTTCTGGATCATATTTTTATAGTTTTAATGTAGATAATTACTTGTCTGTGATCATTTAAATGACCCTATTTGGAAAGAGATTCATAGATGTTGAAGTTTCCACTTAGGCTTATTAAATATTTTTCCAAGGATCTTGTTTTTAGTCTTGAAAATCAAAGAAACTCAAGCCAGTACTTCTTTAATCAAATGATTGCATCTGCACTGAAAAGTGAAATGTTAAAAACCATAAAGCTCTTTAAGACATTTGTCTTACTAAAACAGTCCCATCTGTCACCTTTGAGTCAAGAGAAGTTCAGGAAACTATGGTAGGCTTTTCTTCACCTTTGTATAATGTCATAGTTTCCATTTATTAAAATATTTCCAGTAATATGTTCCTTAATTTTATCAGCTACATAACTTATCATGCCACTGTACATGCACAGAAAAGGTAAGTGAAGTTTACTTAGACTGCATAACAAGGTGAGCTCTGGACCCAGGTGCGTCTGGTACTGCCTCCACACACATCATGTGTTGCTGGTCACATTTGTTAACATCTCTGTGACTCAGTTTTCTACTCTATAAAAAGAGACTTACAACATACCTTACAAGTTATTCTGTCAATTAGATGGGATGGTAAGTAACATGCTTAGAACAGTGCCTAGAAGAGTATAAGAGCACAATCACCATGTTAAATATAAAGAAAATATGTAGAAAACTGGATGATACCACAGAAAATACGATATAGTAAATGTGCCTATCAATTCTCCAATGCCTGAAAACAGTTTTTAAAAATATACTTAATCCTTGGTACATCTGCCTGCCTCTATTATATTTATTGCCAATTCAATTTACCTATCCTGGAAGTAATTTTTTGGGGCTCCAAAATCACTGCCGATGGTGACTGCAGCCATGAAATTAAAAGACGCTTACTCCTTGGAAGAAAAGTTATGACCAACCTAGATAGCACATTCAAAAACAGAGACATTATTTTGTCGACTAAGGTCTGTCTAGTCAAGGCTATGATTTTTCCTGTGGTCATGTATGGATGTGAGAGTTGGACTGTGAAGAAGGCTGAGCACTGAAGAATTGATGCTTTTGAAGTGTGGTGTTTGAGAAGACTCTTGAGAGTCCCTTGGACTGCAAGGAGATTCAACCAGCCCATTCTGAAGGAGATCAGCCCTGGGATTTCTTTGGAAGGAATGATGCTGAAGCTGAAACTCCAGTACTTTGGCCACCTCATGCAAAGAGTTGACTCACTGGAAAAGACTTTGATGCTGGGAGGGATTGGGGGCAGGAGAAGGGGACGACAGAGGATGGGATGGCTTGATGGCATCACTGACTCGAGGGAAGCAAGTCTGAGTGAACTCCGGGAGTTGGTGATGGACAGGCAGGTCTGGCGTGCTGTGATTCATGGGGTCGCAAAGGGTCGGACACAACTGAGTGACTGAACTGAACTGAACTGGAAGTAATTTATACAACTTTGCTCATATCTTTGCATTTCTTTTCATTCATGAGGCCCAAGTTCTTATCAGCAACAGAGCTTTTTAGAATGGAAGCAGCCACATTGCTGTGGATTAACCTAAGGGAGGGGAAAAAAGAATAGGGCGAGGTAGGAAGAGAAGGAGAAGGAGGCCTTTATTAACCAACAAGCTCTGTCTGAACACCTAACACTTCACCAGAACAAGTGATCCACTCCCTATCCAATTCATAAGACACAGAATCCAACAAAATATTCTCAGGGAAACAGCTAATATTTGTTTTCCTCTTTGTACAGCTTTACCAAGACTAGGATGAGTCTCTAAAAAGTAGGTTGATGTTATTATATATGAAAAAAAGTATTATATATTATTACATAAAATGTGATATATTTAATATACTTCGCAGTGGTAAAGAATCCGTACGCCAGTGCAGGAGACGCAACAGAAAGGCTTGATCCCTGGGTCAGAAAGATCCCCTGGAGTAAGGAAATGGCAGCACACTCCCATATTTTTGCCTGGAAAAGTCCATGGACAGAGGAGACTGGCGGGCTACAGTCCACTGGATCACAAAGAGTCAGACATGACTAAGCAAGTGAGCATGCACTTCGATAATACGATATATAATTGATTACATAGTATATAGAATTATATGTTAAATAATAGTATATATAGTGTTATATTTTTATATATTATATAACAACACATATTTAGATATGTTCACATATACATGTATATTTTAAGCTGTTGTAATGTTGATCCCTCTAAAGTAGTGGGCCATCTACTCATTTCCAGCAACTAAAACTAGTTTCTCCCATTTATGCAGCTATATCACTGGGATACAGGCAGCCAGGGGACCCAAGACCCTTGCCAGATATGAAAGCTAGATCCCAAGTTGCAATAAACAACCTCCCTTCCTGGAGAATTTAGCACTGGGGGTCAGAAAGAGATCTCTCTTCTCACCAGAATATTGATCTCATATCATGGAAATGTGAGCGCCACTGACAAACATTCCTCCATGTGAGCTGAAGAAGAGAAAGCTGGTCCGCAGAGGCAGAAGAAAGTATTTTGAGAGGAGCAGAGACAAGAAAACATGTTATCAACATTTATTTGCCTGGTACCAGTTGTTTTGCTGATACTGGAGGTGATTTTCCCCTATCATAAATTATAAATTCATCTTTTTCACCCATACGTCAGTTTGTTCAAATAGGTTTCTGTACCTTGTAGCCAAAAGAGTCTTTATTAATAAGTCCAGTTTAATCAAAATACAATATATATCAAGTACTTACCGTGTTTCTTCTACTGCGCATACAAAACGAAAAGAATATGGTTCTGGCATTTTAGATGTAGCATTGATCAAGAAATAACAGATAAAAAAATACACAAACTGTGACCGAACATAGTAAACATAGTAAACAGACCTTTTCATGGAGTGCAATCCAGGTAATGCTATTAATAAGCAATACTTAATCCTTGGTCCCTCAGCATAATTCCTCCTGAGGAATCCTCTTTAAAAAAATATATTTATTTTTGGTTGCACTAGCTCTCTGTTGCTATGAGCAGGCTTTCTCTAGTTGCCATGAGTCGGAGGCTACTCTCTAGTACTGACATGCAGGCTTCCCACTGCAGTGGGCTCCCTTGTTGCAGAGCACAGGCTCTAAGGT
The DNA here is from genome assembly GCA_006410615.1 of Neotragus moschatus. Taxonomy (NCBI): domain Eukaryota; kingdom Metazoa; phylum Chordata; class Mammalia; order Artiodactyla; family Bovidae; genus Neotragus; species Neotragus moschatus. Next base: position 646,521 of record SJYA01001559.1, on the reverse strand, counting down.
GTGTGGCTCAGAAGTTGCAAGCACATAAGGCCAGTTGTCCTGTGGCATGTGCAACCTTCCTGGACCAGGGATTGAACCCATATCCCCTCCATTGGCAGGTGAATTCTTACCCACTAGACCACCAGAGAAGTCCCTTTGATCTCCTGTTTATTGAATGTGTTCATGCACAGATTGACTCTCATATATTATCAGCTCCAAAGCTACTACAGTCATGTTTAGCAGGTAGATGTGAGCTCTTCACTGAGCCCTTCTTCTCTGAGAAGCATGATCCAGGAATCCTACTGATTTCCCAAGCCAAAGAATCTCATCAAATCTATTTCTCTCAATAGCTTCCCAGGTGGCATTAGTGGTAAAGAGTCCACCTGTCAATACAAGAGATGTGAGTTCCATCCCTGGATCAGGAAGATCCCCTGGAGGACGAAATGGCTACACACTCCAGTATTCTTTCCTGGAGAATCCCAAGAACAGAGGAAGCTGGCGAGCAACAGTCCAGGGGATTGCAAAAGAGTTGGATACAACTGAGCAACTGAGCACAGCAAACTACTCTGGTAATGTCTTCCAGGCAGCAGATTGTTGCTGCTGTTGAATTGCCAAGTCATTCCAACTCTCCGCAATCCCGTGGACTGCAGCATGCCAGGCCTCCATGTCTCTTACTATCTCCCAGAGGCAGCAGGTACAAATCCAGGTAATGCTAAGCTGTTGAACTGATACATATCCCTGCTCCATCCTAATGACTGAGAATTTTCTCCTGCAATGTTATGGAATAAGACTCCAAACACAAAGATATTATCCTGATCATCTGTTGTTGCTGTCGACTGGAATAAGTGTAACTGTAAACATAATTTAATTCAGCCTTGTTTAAAATTAAAAATTAATGTCAGGAGTTGCTTCAGGAGGTTGGAAAATGTTTAGCGAAAACACTGAAAGAGGGCTTGCAAAAAACAATTCAATGAGCTGACCACTGTACCTTGTTATATCTCTAAGATAAATACAAGCACATCCTTTGAAGGCATTAAGACCATAAATACTAGGCAGTTGAAAGCTCTTTCTTGTAAGATTTGTACATTTGGCTCACAGATATTAGAAAAGCACTTCTCTCCTTGGAGGTTTCTCTTTTTTTTGATTTTTTTAAAATTTAAATTTATTCATTTTAATTGGAGGCTAGTTACTTTACAATATTGTATTGGTTCTGCCATACATCAACATGAATCCGCCATGGGTGTACACGTATTTTACTTTTAACAGTAATGACAAATTGTCACATGAATGTTAATCTCAAGAAACATAAGCATTCTAGGAATGCATTCACTATATGTTTATAATAGGAAAACAAAGGCTTTGAATATTTAAGCACTCTCTATGATTGTGCTATGCCTATCTCAATCTTGTATAAAATCAGGTCATATTCTCTTTGACTTTAGAAACCAACTATTTCAATCTTTATGTCATATTTGATAACAGTATAAATAGTAACTATGATAAATATCTTAAAGCACATAGAATATTGATTTCTTCAACATATTTATAATTGATTTTAGAAAGCATCCATTCCATTTCCAATGATTTGCCTTGTACAGTCCATTGGACAGAGAAGTCACTCATATTTGAATAGCTCAGAAAGAATAGGATTATAGACGTCTCTTGGTAGGGCCATAGCTCTTCTTTCTCTATTGTTCTACACATTTATATTATTAACACTATTCCTGCCCCTAAACCTAAAGAAATTTGTGTTCTTTATTTTAGACTACCTACCTTTTCAATTACATATATGTTTTCCATAGTTTATTTACTTGTTCTCATTAGGAAATGTTAAAGCATTAATAGGACACAAGAAACTGCAACTAACCTTAAGAACAAAAGAGTAATTTACTATCCTACCAAACAATAATGCTGACTTTTATTGTTAATAATTCATAATAAAAGCAGCAGCAGGTCGATCCAGGAAAAAACAAGTTGAGAAGAGAGGTGGCAAAACAGGCATAGTTATTAAATTTGCAATTGCTAGTGGCTTTAAAGTATCAGTGATAGCTGATCCATACCTAAAGTTATGGCCACAGCACAGAGGAACCATTAGTGAACCCATGGCTGCACTTCTGGTTCTTCTCCTATGCCGCATATGAGTAAGTATATTACAAGAGCTTACTAACCAGATCAATAAGGGTTCTTAGGAAATAAAATGGAGAAGGCAATGGCACCCCACTCCAGTATTCTTGCCTGGAGAATCCCATGGACGGAGGAGCCTGGTAGGCTGCAGTCCATGGGGTCGCTAAGAGTCGGACACGACTGAGCGACTTCACTTTCACTGTTCACTTTCATGCATTGGAGAAGGAAATGTCAAGCCACTCCAGTGTTCTTGTCTGGAGAATCCCAGGGATGGCAGAGCCTGGTTGGCTGCCGTCTATGGGGTCGCACAGAGTCGGACATGACTGAAGCAACTTAGCAGCAGCAGCAGCAGGAAATAAAAACAGGCTGTCTCCAAACTAGAAAGGAGGTTGATCTAAAAGTCTTATTATTGATTGTTGATAGAATTCAAAACAAACATTAATTTTAAAAGTTATTAGTACTGGACCAATTCCCAAACTACCCAGAAAAACCTTCATAGCCAATGAAGTAGTTGGGATATAATAAAAATTAGCTTGTTGCNGGAAATAAAAACAGGCTGTCTCCAAACTAGAAAGGAGGTTGATCTAAAAGTCTTATTATTGATTGTTGATAGAATTCAAAACAAACATTAATTTTAAAAGTTATTAGTACTGGACCAATTCCCAAACTACCCAGAAAAACCTTCATAGCCAATGAAGTAGTTGGGATATAATAAAAATTAGCTTGTTGCAATATACCTTAAGCAATTACTACACCTCAGATGGCATCATCTCAAGGCTTCTCACGCACAATATGCTGTAAAAATTTTCCTGAAAGGGTTGAGATGAGAAAGGGACAATATTCTAAGCCTTCAGATATAGAGCCATTATAACAAAGTGCTTGTAAGACAAAGGAAGACAGAGTAGAAGTTGGCTGTTGATCATTCCTTTTTATCCCTACTACTTCTTAGGCAATGGATAGAGGAAAATAATCACCAGATTTGTAAAAGTTTGGACAGAACACAGGAATTTCATGCAACTGACTTTAGAGTCACTAATCTAAGCTGGTCCAGTGGCTAAGCCTCCACGCTTCCAATGCAAGGGCCTGAGTTTAATCCTTGATCAGGGGACTAGATCCCACATGCAGCAAGTAAGAGCTTGTTTGAGGTATCTAAAGATTCCACATGTCTAAGACTCAGCACAGCTAAATAAGTAACTAAAGCCTTTTCAGAATCAAAAGAAAGAAAGAAATATGCTTACCCGCTTGAGGATCTGTGGGGGTAGGTTGGGATCATTTCAGAAAATGTTCTTCCATAAATGATGTACATGAAATTTGATGTCTCATAGCTACCAGATCTTTCCCATACTCTTCACTTTTGCTTCCTAAATGATTTGTGATAACTGGTCTTCCTTCCCCAGTTCTTTTTCTACTTATTAGAAAAAGGCAGCATATAAGGTTTGGAGGCATACAGAGCTGCATACCTAACAGGGCTTTACAGCTTGCTAGCTGTGTGACAAAACTTCCCGTGTTGTGAGGATCCAGTTTTGTCTCAGTTTAAAACTAAAAAGCCTCTTGATGAAAGTGAAAGAGGAGAGTGAAAAAGTTGGCTTAAAGCTCAACATTCAGAAAACGAAGATCATGGCATCCAGTCCCATCACTTCATGGCAAATTGATGGGGAAACAGTGGAAATAGTGTCAGACTTTATTTTGGGGGCTCTAAAATCACTGCGGATGGTGACTGCAGCCATGAAATTAAAAGATGCTTACTCCTTGGAAGGAAAGTTATGACCAACCTAGAAAGCATATTCAAAAGCAGAGACATTACTTTGCCAACAAAGGTCCGTCTAGTCAAGGATATGGTTTTTCCAGTGGTGAGATTTGGACTGTGAAGAAAGCTGAGCACCAAAGAATTGATGCTTTTGAACTGTGGTGTTGGAGAAGACACTTGAGAGTCCCTTGGACTGCAAGTAGATCCAACCAGTCCATTCTGAAGGAGATCAGCCCTGGGATTTCTTTGGAAGGAAAGATGCTAAAGCTGAAACTCCAGTACTTTGGCCACCTCATGCAAAGAGTTGACTCATTGGAAAAGACTCTGATGCTGGAAGAGATTTGGGGCAGGAGGAGAAAGGGATGACAGAGGATGAGATGGCTGGATGGCATCACTGACTCGATGGACATGAGTCTGAGTGAACTCCAGGAGTTGGTGATGGACAGGGAGGCCCGGCATGCTACAATTCATGGGGTTGCAAAGATTTGGACATGACTGAGTGACTGAATTGAACTGAAGGCTTATAAAAAATAGAAATTTATTTCTCATAGGTCTAAAGATTGGAAGTCTGAGATGAGAATGTCATATTTGTGAGTGCCTTCTTCCAGGTTGCAGGTGGTCATTTCTTAACTGTATCCTCATATGATGAAGAGAAAACGAAAGCACTCTTCAGAGCATCTGTTATAAGGTCACTAATCCCCATCCATGAAGTCTCCACTCTCATGATCTAATTACCTGCCAAAGGTTCCCACCCCTCAAAACCGTTATATTGGGAAGTGAGAAGGCAGGGTTTTAATATATGAATTTGGAGAGAAGGACACATACAGTCCGTAACAGAGATGGTATATGTAAGTGATCTGACAGAGGTCTAGACACACAGTAGGCACACAGTAAGCAGCAGGCGACAGAATCACATCTCACCAGGAACTCTTCACCCAGGCAGGATGGTGTTGTCACTGTGCTCTGGAGCACACTGTGCTAAGAATACCCTGAATATCTGCCTCAGCTGCTCCTGCGAGTGCTATCCCTCTTCACTTCCAACTCAGATTCAAGTCATCTGTGAGGTCTTCATTTCCTCTTAACATTGTTATGAGATACATCTTACATGTTTGTTTGTTTTAGTCACTAAGTCATCTCCAGTGCTTTGTGACTCCCATGGACTGTACCCCGCCAGGCTCCTCCGTCCATGGGATTCTCCAGGCGAGAATACTGGAGTGGGCTGCCATTCCCTTCTCCGGGGGATCTTCTCGACCCAGGGATCGAACCTGCATCTCCTGTGCTGCAGGCAGATTCTTTAGCACTGAGCCACCTGGGAAGCCCTACGTCTTACATAAACTGCCCTAAACCGGACTGTGAATTTTTCATAAGCCCAAAATTTTCCTAGTTCTTGGTCCCAACATCCTGGTTACTGAATAAGGCAGCCCCATCAGGACTGAGCAAGGAAAAGAGCAACAGAACATCTACTGACTGCAGATCCTCAAAAGACACTTTATAAAATTACTGGTTACCTCTCTCCAGCCAGTGAAGGGATGGGGTTGAGGATGCTAGGCCGAGCTAGTACAGAGACATTTAACACAAAAGGATGAAAAACTGGGTTAGGGAAAATGATTCCCAACAAGGGTGCCAATCAATGGGGAAAGTCAATCTGTTATTAAAGAAAACCAAAGTATGATGTAAATGGTTGGAAAATCCTGGGAATCTAAAAGAAAGCATCATCAGATAGGAGAGGAGCCCAGAGGGACTCCTAGTTAGGGTCCTAATGCATTTGAAGGGCAGAAAGAGTGTATATAGATCGCAGTTTAAAAACAAAATTTAGATAGCTAGCTAGCTATCAATAGACTGATATATACAAGAGGAGATTTTAAAAGGATGCTAAAACCTCCACCTAATATTATCCCCTTTTAAGAAATATTTCATTTCTGATTCCTCCCACAAGACGGTGAACTCCTCAAAGGCAGACAGAGGTGCCTGATTTTCCTCTGATTCTTCAGGTGATTATCCAGAAAAGTTTATTCAAAGAAATGAAATATCAGGTCTTCTATGGGTCTGGTTTATTGATGCAACTAAGTGCTGGGAGACTGTCTCCTGTTTCTATTTTGCGTGTCTGTAGACAGCATTTTTCTTCTATAAGAATGAGCCTCATTTCCCTCAAAACATCTCAGTCTCATAATGAGAAGCAGGTGTTCTTCACATTTCTTAGATGGATAAATTACAAAACAAAGAGGTGAACAGACGGCAAAGGAAAAGCAGGCAGCTGCTGAAGCAGGAGTGGATTTTTTTTTATTGTGTGTCCCTATCTAGCAGGACTTGCATGCTGATTTCCTTGTGAAATCTGCTCCAATAAAGCAGCCATTTGCCAGAGTGGAAGCTGTGTCTCTTCTGCAGAGGACCCACATTCAGTCATCAGGTTCAGGTCTCACTGCTGAGAGGAAGTTTGTTTCAGGGCAAACTTGGCAGGTATATATATGAATTTCTGGCAACCAAGGCTCTGCCATAGTGTCATTAATTTGGGGCAGTTTATGTTCAGTTGGATTAGCCCCAAAGCAGCACAAGCTTTAATGATATCATGCTCATAAAACAACCAACCTAAGGTAGAAGCCCAGAAATTGCCTGGATACATTCTGATGGCTTTTCTCGAACCTTCATCCTTCTTCACCCTGCTTTGGGCCCCAGGAGACTAATCCTTATGAATTGCAACTGTGTTTCTTATCCTCTGGCTTAACCACTGTGATCACTAGCAGAAAATCAGAGAACAGGAGAGAGAGATTCATTCCCAGCTCGCTTCCTGCCAGGCTACAGTGGAGCCCCTAGCTCTGTTCCTCTAACTGGGATGCAGCTTCTTTGTTGTTCAGCTGCTAAGTCGTGTCTGACTCTTTGTGACCACAGGGACTACAGATGCCAGCCCTCCCTGTCCCTCACTATCTCTCAGAGTTTGAACTTCTACCAGGGGTACCCCAGGTATTATCCCTCTGACCTCTTGATCTGGCAGTCCCTCCCTTCATGGTTTCTTGGTGATTCCCTCAATCTTGTCACATCTTTGGGGAAAAGTCTCCTCATTTAATTATTTACCCATTTAGATGCCTCATGGGTTTCCTGTAGGGCTCTTGACGGATACATGAATGCTTGTTCCTTTCCAGTATAAACATCAGGACTAGAGAGATTCTGTGCTGCTTTCCATGGCACTGAAGCATGTAGAAGTCAGTGGATCAAGGTTCTGTTCACATCATGTTTGCAACTCAGAAAAAATTGCTGGGGGAAGCGTCAGTCCTTGGCTTGCTCTCACCAACCACGACTCTAGGCACACTACACATGTCGGCCCATTCCGCCTCCTCAGTGGCACTGCAAGTAAACATGATTATCTCCATTTTACAGTAAGGAACTGATGGCTAAAGTCAGACATTGGCAGGAAAAGCTTGTACTCTTTTCACGACCTCACAATTCTCACTCCTCTGGGGCTGTTTTCTCCATCATAAAATGGGACTGCGGGACCATATCAGTGGTTCCCAACCCTGGTTCTATAGCTGGATAGCTTTGAAAATTCCACAATTCAAAACTTCAGCAGTTAAATTTATAAGTTCCTTTTATGGTTCAAATCAAATAAGATCTAAGATTGAGACCACTGAAATAAATGTCCCATAAAGTTTCACTTAATTCTAAAAATTTTATAATTTCAGTAGCTTTAACATATTGCTTCAGTTTGGGCTTATCATAATTTTATATTGCTTTATTTTCCAATCTCTTTCTTTCTTCCTTCTACATTGCAGTAAGGAAATATTTTTGTAGAAAGAAAGTAGCACAAACACTTGTGTAACACTATTTTTGAGGTATCTATCACACACTTATAGAATGTTGGCCATATAAAAAAACCCTTTCCTGTGTGATGAATAGAATGCAGTCTTTGACCTCAAGAAACTCAATCTAACGGGAACAGAGATAGCAAACAAGACACCTATACTGTAATGTCACAAGAGTAGTTAAAGAGACATATGCTTTGGATATGTTAGTTTCAGAAACTCCTACAGTANATAGAATGTTGGCCATATAAAAAAACCCTTTCCTGTGTGATGAATAGAATGCAGTCTTTGACCTCAAGAAACTCAATCTAACGGGAACAGAGATAGCAAACAAGACACCTATACTGTAATGTCACAAGAGTAGTTAAAGAGACATATGCTTTGGATATGTTAGTTTCAGAAACTCCTACAGTACAATAATGTCATGACCTTCCCCACAAAATCTTAGGAGAACGATCTCAAAGACTTCATTTTTTTTTTTTTTCAGAGAAGGAGTGGGTCAATTTTATCCACATATGAATATAAACAATTCAGCCCATCTGAGCTGTGAATGCAGGTTGCTTGGCAACAGCTCTTACAGTTGTGTTATTTGCTATGAAATGAAAGGAGCTGGTACTTTTCTCTTTAAAACAAAAGAATATTAATAATGGCAATAATAGTGGGTATTTATAAGTCTTTTGTGTAAGAGCTGCATAATATTTTAGTTCATGCATGTTTTTGAGTCAAGGTTAGGCAGTTTTTGGAAAGGTAAGGAGGTTGGAGGAGAATCTCATAGTCAAACACCATCATTAGGAGAATATACAACAGTCAGCTGACCTGATTTAATAAATTCAATGAGCATTTACTGAGCATGCTTTCTTATCTTTAACTCTCTATCTACAAGGTGTCTTATGAAAAGTGAGGAGAAACAGGGAAATATGCTAGGAAAGGCACACACAAATATGGTCAAATGTATATTCCTGGTGATTAAGATATTTTATTAAACTATTAAATCATTTCAACTGACTTCACCTTAGAGAAAAAATACAAAGCATCTCCCAAGTATAGCTGTACCCCTATAGAAAAATCAACGGGAAGTCATAAAGGGAAAAAATTTTCACTTCTTAATAGAAATGTTAAGGATATAAAATTCATACAAACCCATCTCTAACTTTAGAAGAATCTTCCTACCACCTTATGTCAGTAATTATAGAAGAAAAAATGTCCAATGAAGAGCAGAGTTTTTCTTTTTTTCTGTTAAAAAATTTTAGATTGGGGAAAAAAATACCAATCATACTTCATAGCCCATCTTCCTACACTAACTCAGTTCTCTTTAAAGAAGAAAGCAGCTCCTTCATTCCCTACTATTATCCAAAGAATCAATGCTTTTGAACTGTGGTGTTGGAGAAGACTCTTGAGAGTCCCTTGGACTGCAAGGAGATCCAACCAGTCCACTCTGAAGGAGATCGGCCCTGGGATTTCTTTGGAAAGAATGATGCTAAAGCTGAAACTCCAGTACTTTGGCCACCTCATGCAAAGAGCTGACTCACTGGAAAAGACTGATGCTGGGAGGGATTGGGGGCAGGAGGAGAAGGGGATGACAGAGGATGAGATGGCTGGATGGCATCACTGACTCGATGGATGTGAGTCTGAATGAATTCCAGGAGTTGGTGATGGACAGGGAGGCCTGGCGTGCTGCAATTCATGGGGTCACAAAGAGTCGGACATGACTGAGTGACTGAACTGAATTGAATTATAAAATATGACAGAGAATTTATACCATAGCCTTTGAATCTTTTGGAGAGAGATGAGTGAATTAAGTAAAAAATGCTTAACAAATATGATTGCAAACAAATGTCCATTTAAATATATTACTGCCATCTTGCACATCTCATAAGGATCACCCCCGATTTCAAGGTCCTATCCATCTTTCATTTATTTATCAGCTCTAAACGTTAGCATATCAGTAAAACCAAATGGTAGAAAACAATTTGGATGTCTAAACAATGTTGCCTGTGTTATGTTTGTCATTTTGCTTGTTTCTGAGCAGACAGATGGGATCTAACTTGTCACAGCAAGCTCCAGCAGAAAGCAACATGAAACACACACACAAAATGATGAGTGTCAATGAAGCTGCAGGCTCGTAATGTGCCTTAGTTAGTAGTAATGATTTGTAACCTGAGGGCACTGCAGCAACCCATACCTGGACATAAAAGTACCAGAAACAAATTATTCCCAAAGCTTTTTGAACATATACGTTTAGTGCTCAGCATAGTTAGATGCTTAAGTTTTCAGCATATGGTCTGAGTTCATTCCCCCTCCTTATAAACAATGGAATTTATCAACCCTGGACACACGATGACATCACCTTATCAGAAAGCATGGCTTCTCATGCCTGAGAAGATGTAGAGATTGCCACTGCCTAGTCTTATTTGCTTACCATGCCACCAGTTAACCCCCATTACTCCAGTCACCAAGAAATGTCTGTGTCATTGCTTCTTTATGTGGGAAGTGATAGGAGTGGGCAGTCCTCGCTTTTTTCTGAAACACCATCTTGTCTGAAGGGGCAGTATGATATGAAAACGGATATTTAACAAGATACTATAATTTACATTTGGAAAACAAACTAAAATGTAGCTTCTCAGTATAAAATGAAGCATAACAAAATATGACTTGAAGAGTTCTATAAAAGCTACACTTTACTTTCTGCTTATCAGTGATTTTCAGTGAAGTGCATTAGAGATTGCAAGGGAATTAGAATTATATTTATGAAAAGTAAGCATCAGGAGTTCCAGCTTCTGCTTGGAATGTAGTAAGCTGAAAATAGTGTCACTTCCTTCCTTACATTAAAAAAAGGCACAAATCTGTAAAATCACCACGTTTCTTGAATCCATTAGATAGCAGAGTCACAGAACAAGCAAGAAATCTTAAATCTAAGGAAAAACAAATGTTTTCAAGGAGAAAGCACAGGAGCCCTTGATTACCTGAGGCAGATGCTGGATACCCAAAGCCAAACATGAAGGTGAGAGTAATTCTACTAACAGTTACCAGCATGCTGAAGGTAGAATGTGAGCTACTGTGACAACATATGGCTCCTGGGCACGCCAAACAACAAGGAACCACATCCACTGTCAGACTGTTCTGCACAAACCTCACTGGATGTCCTCACATAAGATAAGAATGTACAGGAAGTGCCAGGAAGGACCTAGAATAAGTAGTGGAACAGCATCCCTTAAGGAAAGACACAGAGACCTACCTGGATCCTTTCTCCTTTTATTTCCTGTGGACCAAAAACCTCACATCTTTGGGGGAAGTGGGGGAAAAAATGCCATCACACTTAAGGCACATGGAAAAATCCATGTAGTTAGGAGAAGTGGACAAATAATATTCTCTAATTATGGGAGTAGGAGCAGAAACAGACATTGGGCCCAGACCATTCGAAAGAGGAGAAGAATCACTGAGATGGTCCTTACCTTGAGATGCAGGAAGAAAGTGCTGCCTAAAAATAAGGCTGAACCAGAACAACAGAGACTGTTGCCTCAGTGCCTATTGACATCCTGAATTAAGTAACAGCAGTGAACTACTAGGGATGGATAAGAGCATAGAGAAAGAACTTTTTTTAAAGCACAGGCATCAAGGGAAACTCTCATGGTGAAGGTGGAAAAGACTTTGGAAGAAACCTCTCTGGCTGGGGGACTTCCTTGGCGGTCCAGTGGCTAAGGCTCCCTTCTCCCAATGCAAGGGCCCTGGGTTTGATCCCTGCTCAGGGAACTAGATCCCACATGCAGCAACTAAAATTCCGCACACCACAACAAAGACCCACTGCACCCAAATAAGTAAATAAATATTTAAGAATTTAAAAACCTCTCTGGCTGGAAATTAAAGTGAAATCATGAATTTGAAGATAGAGGATGAATATTAACCACACTGGAACACAAATACAAAAAGGAATTTTTCTACGGACAATCAAATGGCCTAATACATAGGTAACTGTAATCCTATCAGAAGAAGAGAAAGAGAAAGAAAAAAAATCTGAAGACATTATGACAGAGAATTTTCCAAACTTAGTGATAAACAACAAACAACAAATACAAGAAGCTCAGAAATAGTGACTGCAATAAACACAAAACACACATACAAATCCCAAGACATCTCCCATTTAAACTTCCAAAAGTTAATCACAAAGACAGAAATACATTACATGCAAAGGAACAAAGATAAGAATTATAGAAGATTTCTCATCATAAATTATACTAGGCAGAAAATGTAATTTATTGAAAGACAAAAAACATCTATTAACTCATAATTTTATACCCAATGAAAATATCTTTCAAAAATAAAAGAAAAATGAAGACATTTCTTTGGGGAAAAAAATGAAAAATCAATTGCCAGCAGACCTTACTATAGCATCAAAGGAAGTTATGAGCCAGAGGAATACAATGACAAAGAAAAATTTGGCTCCATAAGAGAAATGAAGAGAATTAGTAATGAAGATAAACTTAAGATTCATTTTTTATCATTTTAATTTAGCCTCCAATTAAAATAAATTAATTTTAAAAGAATTAATTTTCTAAAGTAAAAATAATTACAATGAATTTATAAAATATATAAAAATAAATATATGACAAATGATATAAACATAAGAGGAAAAAAATGGGAGTTAACTGTTGTTATGTCTTATACTACATATGAAGTGGAATAAAGTTATTTAAAGGCATATTCTCATTGAATAATCTGAATATTGTAAACCTAAGGGCAACACAAAAATATTTCACATAGATAAAAAGGTAAGATAATAGTGGGCATAAATGTATCATCTAAATATTCAAAATTAAAAAGACAAATAGAAAAAAGAACAGATAAAATACCTTTCAAAAATAAAAGAAAAATAAAGATATCTCTCTGGAAAAGAAGTGGAATATCACTTGCCAGCAGAAGCCATTTGAGAAGATGACAAATGTTAATCTGATCATATCAATCATTACAATGGTCTAAACAAACTAATTAAAAGAAAAGAGTGCTACAGTGGATATAAAAGTAAGACTAAATTGTATACTATCTAAAAGAAACTATTTTAAGTATAAAACCATAAATAGGTTAAAAGTAAAAGAATGGAGCCAACCAAAGTGTCCATCAGTGGATGAATGGACAAGCAAAATGTGGTATATCCATGCAAGGGATATTATTTATTCATAAAAAGAAATAATGTAATAATAAAACCTACATTGTAGATGTACCTTGAAAAAAGGTAGATGAACCTTGAAAACATTATGCTGCATGAGAGACACCAGCCATTGTGAGGAGTGTCTTAATGGGTGAATGATTTCTTTCTGGCTTATTTCTCTTAGCATAATGTCTTCAGTGGTTTATTTTTGAGTTAATGAAAAATATTCTGAAATTGATAGAGTGGTGATAGCTGGACAACTCTGAAAACATCCTAAAAATCATTTATCTCACTTTAAAGAAGTGAATGCTTCAAAAAAAATAGAAGAAAAAATATTAAACTATTAAAATGGATGCTGAATTAGCAATATAAACTATATAACACAATCAAATAAAGAGCAATATTACATAATGATAAAAGAATTAATCCAAATAGAAAATATAGCAATCTTTTATGAGTATACATCTCCATGTACCAAAATACATGAAGCCAAAAACTTTCAAAATTTAAAAAAGAAAGAGAAAATTCAGTCTTTTATTAAAACATGTCAGCAGCTTCAGTTCAGTTGTTCAGTAGTGCTGGACTCTTTGCGACCCCATGGACTGCTGCACACCAGCCTTCCCTGTCTATCACCAATTCCCAGAGCTTGCTCAAACTCATATCCATCAAGTCAGTGATGCCAGCATAGAGGGAAACAATTTATGAAAACAATGTCTCAACTACTTTGTGTCTGATAAACCCAGTCACATTGGATCTGATAAATGCATTCCATAGAGCTTCACTATGAGCAACGTTAAACTTTCCAAAAGATTCCTATTCATTTGTTTATTCCAAAGAGCAACTGATATGTTTCCTTGAGCTTCTAATGTCTTGCTACTAAGTAGAAAGGACACAGGATTGTAATTAAGAGTATGATTTTGGGAGCAAGCCTGCCTGGGTTGAAATCCTACCTCCTATACTTATATGATCTTAGGTATAGTATCAAACTTACAAGATTGTTGTGAGTATTAAATGATTTATTCATTTAAAGCAATAATAACACTGGTCCTTGTATACTGCAAGAACTCAATAAGTGATAGTTATTTTTACTAGAAACATATGCTTTTATTCTTAAAACATTTTGCTTCCTCTCATTATTTTTGAAGAATACTACGCAGAAGAGATTTCTAAGACAAAAACACAGATTCATGGAATGAGGAAGCTAGAAAACATCTTCAACATCTTTCACTACATTCCTTAAAAAAATCTTGAGGTATCCTTTATTCAAAACCAATTGTGAAGAGAATCTAATAGATAAAACTGAATATGACTCTGGATCCCCAGGTGGCTGTGAGAGTTGGACTGTGAGTGCTGAGCGCCAAAGAATTGATGCTTTTGAGCCACGGTGTTGAAGAAGGCTTTTGAGAGTCCCTTGGATGGCAAGGAGATTCAACCAGTCCATCCTAAAGGAAATCAGTCCTGAATATTCATTGGAAGGACAGATGCTGAAGCTGAAACTCCAATCCTTTGGCCACCTGATACGAAGAACTGACTCATCGGAAAAGACCCTGATGCTGGGAAAGATTTAAGGCAGATGGAGAAGGGGACAACATAGGATGAGAAAGTTGAACGGCATCATCGGCTAGATGGACATGAGTTTGAGCAAGCTCCAAGAGTTGGTGATGGGCAGGGAAGCCTGATGTGCTGCAGTCCATGGGGTCACAAAGAGTCAGATACAACTGAGCGACTGAACTGAACTGAACTGAATCCAGGTGGCAGTAGCAGTAAAGAACCTGCCTGCCAATGCAGGAGACAAAAGAGTTGCAAGTTTGATCTCCAGGTAGGGAATATCCCCTGGAGTAGGACTTGGCAACCCACTCAACTATTCTTGCATGGAGAATCCCATGGACGGGGAGCCTGACAGGCTACAGTCCATAGGGTCACAAAGAACTGGACACAACTGAAGTGACTTAGCACTCTGTAAAATGTAGGAAGGAAATGACGTTCAACAGCACTTACTGATCACGTCCTCTTTCACTTGGCTCTCTTTCAGTAGCCAAGAAAAGTCCCTTTGAATCCCTGGGGCTCCTAAAGGCACAAAAGTCACTGATTTACCCACACTTCTAATTTTATAGACAAGGCCCCTGTTGCCCATAACATTCATATCAGTAGAGGTTCATTTAAGACTAGAATTACTCTCCAGGAAATTTTTATGCCATCTGATACCTAAATTTCCTCAACATGCAACTTTAATATGTCAGTTTACACAGAATTACTAAATTCTAACTCAGAGTTTTTAGGTGGTAAGCAATAGAATATGACCTGTTAATTAGGCAAAAGAGTATTTAATTTATTGGATGGTTCACATATTAACAAAAGACTTGAGAAACAGGCTCAGGAATGGACTGCAGTCAAGAGAGGGCAAACAGCAAACAGTCATTTACCAGAACAGTTCATTTCAGATCACCTGCCATTACTCTCAGATACCACTACCTTACCCTCTTCTCTTGGTGACAGAGAAAAGGAATGTCTGGGCCCCTGATATTCCTGCAACAGAAAATGAAGCCCTAACTACCCTTAAGACTCACATGAGCAAATGTGTATTATAATAACCTCCTATAAAAGGAGCTCAGTTCCTTTCAGTTCAATCAGTCATGTCTGACTCTTTGTGACCCCATGAATCTCAGCATGCCAGGCCTCCCTGTCCATCACCAGCTCCCGGAGTTCACTCAGACTCACGTCCATCGAGTCCATGATGCCATCCAGCCATCATATCCTCTGTCGTCCCCTTCTCCTCCTCCTAGCAACAGTCTTTTCCAAATAGTCAACTCTTCGCATGAGGTGGCCAAAGTACTGGAGTTTCAGCTTTAGCATCATCGCTTCCAAAGAAATCCCAGGGCTGATCTCCTTCAGAGTGGACTGGTTGGATCTCCTTGCAGTCCAAGGGACTCTCAAGAGTCTTCTCCAACACCACAATTCAAAAGCATCAATTCTTCAGCTCTCAGCTTTCTTCATAGTCCAGCACTCACATCCATACATGACCACTGGAAAAATCATAGCCTTGACTAGACGGACCTTTGTTGCCAAAGTAATGTCTGCTTTTCAATATGCTATTTAGGTTGGTCATAACTTTCCTTCAAAGTAGTAAGCGTCTTTTAATTTCATGGCTGTAATCACCATCTGCAGTGATTTTGGAACCCCAAAAGATAAAGTCTGACACTGTTTCCACTGTTTCCCCATCTATTTGCCATGAAGTGATGGGACCANATATTGGGTACCTACTGACCTGGGGAGTTCCTCTTTCAGTATCCTATCATTTTGCCTTTTCATACTGTTCATGGGGTTCTCAAGGCAAGAATACTGAAGTGGTTTGCCATTCCCTTCTCCAGTGGACCACATTCTCTCAGACCTCTCCACCATGACCCACCCATCTTGGTTGGCCCTACACAGCATTGCTTAGTTTCATTGAGTTAGACAAGGCTGTGATCCTAGTGTGATTGGATTGACTAGTTTTCTGTGATTATGATTTCAGTATGTCTGCCCTTTGATACCCTCTTGAAACACCTACCGTCTTACTTGGGTTTCTCTTACCCTAGGCTTGGGGTATCTCTTCACGGCTGCTTCAGCAAAGCGCAGCTGCTGCTCCTTACCTTGGACAAGGGGTATCTCCTCACTGCTCCCCTTCCTGACCTTGAAGGTGGAATAGCTCCTCTATGTCCTCCTGCACTCACTACACAATTATATTTTTAAAAACTCCTTCAGATCCATCCCAAATTTTGAATTTTCTAAGACTTAAAGCCAATTTCCAAAAAAAAAAAAAAGAACTCCAGGGAGGCTATAAGACTATATCAAAGATAAGTCTATATAAATTACCATAATGATAAATTTTATGAATCTGAATAATGCCCATATCCTTGAAACTGTAACTCCATCATTCCCCATTATTATCATAGGAACACACTTCCCCTAAACTAAAAAATAAAGGAAATCTTCATATACTATTAAAGTGTATCTCCTTTTTCAAGGGCTAACATAGATAAGCATACAATGAAAATATGTGTGCTCTCTACAAAACAACTTTATACTAAAATTCCTTTTCACAACTTCTAAATAATGAATAAGTATTCCAGACTGGCAGATGGAAATTATGAACACATATATTTACTAAAATTGAAGAGGAATGTAAGAAACCATAATAGAGCAAGGATAGGAATATGGGATTGCCACAAAGATAATAAAGTTTATAGATGTGTTTATAATTTCATATAATTGAAAAAAAAGATAAATTGGAGAAGATGAAAGAATCAATAGTTCATATGCCTGGTAGACTGTCTGTCAAAGATCAGACATCTCAAGAGAACTTTGACAGGGTGCAGACTGCAGTAAACTTATGATTGAGTTCTCTTATATCCTCCTATAATGCAATTTATCTCTGTTGTCAGTTGGAGGAGAGTTGTATTCTCCAAAGTTACAACTGTTATTCCACTGTTCAAATTTAAGAACGAAGCATAGGTTTCTGATTAATTGTCAGTCCAACTCAGCAAAAGTGGGAGCTAAAACAGTAATACGAAAGAGACCAATCACAAACAGTTTGGGGTTTTAGTCAACCATTGATAAATGCTTTGAAGATATATCTGAGGTGCTAAAATTTTGTGCTATTTATCACGTAAAAGATAAATGTCAGAGGAAAGCTGTAGACTAAAGTTTTCAATTCTTGGTTTCACTTGACAATAATAAGAAAAAAATAATCTCTAAGTCCAGCTCTCTATAGTCTGATTTGCATGTACAAATGCTCTCTGAAATGGAATGAATTGTCTTGCCAAATGAAATATCCATTACCTTCAAAACAAATGACAATGCACAACTTCACTGCACAATGATTTCAGTTTAGATGCAATAAATATGTGGTGCCTCCTACTGCCTAAGATGAGCTTCTTTCAAAATAAAAGGATTTCTCATCTTTTAAAGGAGACTGCCCATGTTTCTGTTCACTTTCATGGAAGCTATGGTTGCAATTCTCACCTAATTGCTGCAGCTGGTCATTTGATATATTTTATTGCTGTATCTCATCTTCTTGCTCTTTCTAGTGAAAGCATTTCAAAGAAACTACAAGAGAGTTCAATATATAGCCCTGGACATTCTTAGGCACTATATTTGAGCTATCTAATAGACAAAATGCTGGAGCTTCCAGTAAAAGAGCTAAAACAAGAAGACAGAATTCCTACTGTGAGTCAAAGGTACCATGATTTCTGTAGACAAGATATTTATCATGCAAAAGAGAAAAAAGGTTGTATTTTTCTTAGATTTGCCAAGAAGCGGGATCTAGATGGCCAGGAGATCTTAGCAGAAAGATAGTAGAATTATTTCCAGATGCCCAGAGATGATGGAAGAAACAAGCAACCAGATGAGGAAGATGCATCACCTTGAAGGGGCATGGTGAAGGTCACCCTAGAATCCGTGAAAGTTCCCCAAGACTAAATGTCAACTTTGGTCTTGGTAGCTTCCCAGAGGATTGATACCAATTCACCAGTATTGATCAAATAAGACCTGTTATCTTGCTATTTCTCCCTCCCAAACTAAGCAGCAGTGACTGGTTGAGGAGATATTACTAGCAGAGGATAAAGCTGTTTAATTCGTCCCCTAGTCAGACTTCAAACACCTACCTTTACCAGGCTCTCTTTAAGGTAAATAGAAGTGTTAAGCATAATCAAAATTCAAAATTGTTTATTATTACACTGGATTAGACATTTAACTACTAAGCAGAGAATTTTTGTGATGAGAAGTGACTGTGGGACTTTCATTATCTAAGTTATGAGATCTACTCTGCATCTCATTTAAATGCAGAAGACAAACTAGCATCCTTTAGTGTAAGATTAAAAGGAGAGTTGCATAAAAAAAAAGTCTCTTTATGATTGAACTCTCTGAGTTTTGCTTTTTGAACATAATGACTACAAGTCCCAACCCCCTTCTGTCATTGGGATGAGATGCACAGGACTTATTTAGCAAGTAGTACTTTGTTCTTTTCAGTGTTATTAAGATAGTTTTGTCACCAGAATATATTTTCAGAAGTCATTTGCTGCACTGTTTTTAAAAATATAATAAATTTCACATTCCAGCAAATACCCCCCACCCCAGCTCACTGGTATTGACCAATTATATTTAAAGATTTTTCTTTTTTTTAACTCTTTAGAGTAAAGCACTGGGGAAGTGTTATCTGTAACCAATAATTAGATGAATCAATATTTATTTGTATTAATAGTTTATAATAGAATGGTTGAATTTTAGCTTCATTGGATGGTGACATCATATCTAGGCCAATGAGGTTTCTATGGTTACACAGCTGGATTTCTGGCAGGTCTAAACTACTCATAAGTAAAAGAGCTATTAGGATTATTTTTCTCCCTTAAAAATGGATATTTCATAATGTTAAGAACCTACATTATATACTTGAGCCCTAAGGATGTAGCTAAAATGCATCAAAACAGTAAACTATTATCTTCATCATATTTAAAATNATATCTAGGCCAATGAGGTTTCTATGGTTACACAGCTGGATTTCTGGCAGGTCTAAACTACTCATAAGTAAAAGAGCTATTAGGATTATTTTTCTCCCTTAAAAATGGATATTTCATAATGTTAAGAACCTACATTATATACTTGAGCCCTAAGGATGTAGCTAAAATGCATCAAAACAGTAAACTATTATCTTCATCATATTTAAAATGCAAGAAATTCATTTTCTGTGGTTGACCATTGATTATAAAGGATATTACATATATATATATATATATATATCTGAATATCAGAATATGATGCTATATACAGAAATAAGCCTAGAATCACAGTACATTGCATTGTGATTTCTTTTAATGTGGTTTAAAACACTGCAGAAAAAGAGTGATACACTGGTGATGAAGAGGGTATCCAAAGACAGTGAGATTGCTTTGTCTATCCACTACAAGATATTTTTGTGCAAGTATATTTTAATGTTATTGCTGAGAAAAATGAAATTTCCAAAGGCTGCAGTATAGACCATTTTAAAAGTTTCATTCAACTAAAAAAAAATGGTTTCTTGCAATTGGAGGGAATGAAATTCTTTTTCCAAATCTCAGTAATTTGAAGAAAATTGAAATCATATCAAGCATCTCTTCCAACCACAACACTGAGACTAGAAATCAAATACAAGAATAAAAACTAACTGCAAAAAAATGCAAACACATGGAAGCTAGACACTGAAAAACCAGTGGGTCAGAAAGAAGTGAGGAAGTTTAAAATTACCTGGAGACAAGCAAATTTGGAAACACAATATCCCAAAATCAACAAGACACAGACAAAGCAGGAACTTCCTCAGAGGGAAGTTTATAGCAATTACAGGGCCTATGTTAGGAAATAAAAAAATTTCAAATAAACAAGTTAAACTTACACCTTAAGCAACTAGAAAAAGAACAGTCAAACCCAGAATAAGTAGAAGAAAATAAATACTAAATATCACAGTGGAAATAAATGAAACAGAGACTAGAAAAAATATAAAAGATCGATGAAATTAAGAGCAGTTTCTTTGAAAAGATAAACAAAATTTATAAACCTTCATCAAGAAAAAAAGAGAAAGGGCCAAAAAAAAAAAAAAATTGGAAATGAAAAAGGAGAAGTTACCACTGACACCACAGAAACACCAAGGATCATAAGAGATTATTACAGTTATATTCCAATAAGATAGATAACCTATAATAAATGGATAAATTTTTAGAAATATACACTCTCTCAATACTGAATCAACAAAAATTGAAAATATGAACAAATAAATTACCCGGTAATGAAATGAATTACTGTTTTAGAACTTCCAATAAACAAAAGTTCAAGAAAAGTAGTTTCACAAATGAATTGTATCATGCATTTAAGGAAGAATTGAGTCCTATCATTCTGAAACTACTCCGAAAATTGAAGAGGAAAGAACGCTTCCAAACTGACTCCAGGAGACCAGCACCACTCTGATACCAAAACCAAACAAAGATACCACATAAAAAAAGAAAATTACAAGGCAATATCACTGATGAATATAAAAGTAAAAACCTTTATAAAAATATTAGCAAAACAAATTCAACAATAGATTGAAAGAATTAAACACCATGATCAAGTAGGATTTATCCCAGGAATGCAAGGATGGTTCAATATCTTCAAGAAACTCAATCCATCTGAAATACTACTATAAAACACTGGTGAAAGAAATTGGAGATAACATGAACAAATGGGCAGATATGTCATACCCATGGACTGGAAGGATTAATATTGTTAAAAGGACATACGCATACGCAAGGTAATCACAGGTTCAGTGCAACCCCTATTTTAATGCTATTTTCCACAACACTATAAAAAATTATTCTAAAATTTTATGGAAACACAAAAGACTCCAAATAGCTAAAATTATCTTGAGAAAGAAGAACAAAGCTAGAGGTATCATGCTCCCTAACTTCAAACTGTACTACAAAACTACAGTAATCAAAACAGTATGATGCTGGCATAAAACAGATACGCAGATCAAAGAAACAGAAAAGAAAATTCAGAAATTAACCCCCATTTATATGCCTACAACAAAGGACGCAAAACTATACAATGGGGAAAAGACAACTTTTTCAATAAATAGTCCTGGAAAAACTGGGCAGCTACATGTAAAAGAATCAAATTGGATTACTTTATCACATAATATACAAAAATAAACACAAGCTGGGTTAAAGACTTGCATGAAATAGGTGAGAGAACTTAAGAGGTACAAACTTACGCAGCTATGAAACTGATGAGTAACAGTGGTGTGATGTTCAACACTAGGAGTATGGTTAATTATACTGTTCATAACTTTGTATGTGACATATATAAACTGGGCTTATGGTGATTAATTTGTAAGGCAGAAAAATATCAAATTCCTATACCATACACCTGAAACCAATATAAGTCAATTATATTTCAATTAAAAAATCGTAAAAAAACTACACTTTTACCAATTTTCAACATACAATACAGTATTGTCAACTATAAGAAAGCATGAATTGTGACAATCTTTCTGAGAGCACATAAAATTCAGCACATGTTGAAAATTTTATTAAAAATAAAATGACTTACAGGATTGAGAGGAAAATTAAGTTTTTTGCTAAACCCTTGAGAGCAGGTTTTTATCTCATGTAACATGGCAGGTTCTTATCTCATGCAATGTGGCCTTTAGGCTCTCTCTAGGGNCTGAGAGCACATAAAATTCAGCACATGTTGAAAATTTTATTAAAAATAAAATGACTTACAGGATTGAGAGGAAAATTAAGTTTTTTGCTAAACCCTTGAGAGCAGGTTTTTATCTCATGTAACATGGCAGGTTCTTATCTCATGCAATGTGGCCTTTAGGCTCTCTCTAGGGATGTTTTTCCTTCAGGGATTTTCTAAAAAAAATTATTTTTCAGGCCGTCAGAATGTGGCCCTGACCAGCCGTATAGGCCTGATAGCAAACGAGCCTATCCCTGTAAAGGTCGAGACGTGAACCAATCAGATTGTCCCCACCCTAGCTACACCTGTTTGTGGTTTTTGTGCTTAAAAATGCTCTGTAACGACTGTTCGGGGTTTGCTTCTCCCTGGAGGTGACTGAACCCCGGCACGCCGGCTCAATATATCCTCTTGCTGTTTGCATCAAATCCGAGTCTCGGTGATCTTTGGAGCGACGGGTCTTAGGAAAAGACCGCAAGGTCTAACATTTGGGGGCTCGTCCGGGATCCCCTCGCTCATCTCAGATCCCCCTGACTTCCAGATTCGGAGGTACACTCGAGCTCTGTTGTATGTCCTCGTGTCTGCTCTACTTCCACTCCTTCTTCTTTTCTTTTCTGATCTGTCCTTGACTCCTTTTTTCGGAATTTCAGCGAACAGGGGAACGGTTGTGGAGGCAATTTATAAGTCCTGGCTAGGGCTACTCTCTGGCGGACTTTGAAGGCCCTGCAACAAGTGAGCCTCAGTAGCTAGAGCCTGACCAGGTGAAATTCCCCTTAAATCTTTCTCAACTGAGGGTACGGCCTAAAAATTTTCCCTGTGGGCACGGGTCAGGCACTTAAAAGCCATTAGGGCACCTGCCACTTAAAGACTCCCGTGACAGGATAAGGAGGTCATGGAACGGGCTAGAAACCTCTAGGGTGCCCGCCCCCAGCAAGAAAACTTCTGTGCAACAACGCAGGCACATAAACAGTTCCAAAAGCATGCCATAAGCCCAATCTTCTGGCTGCCACCACTCCCGGTAGGATTTTTGGTGGCTAACCTCAGTGACTTTTTCTTTTATCTTCTCTCCGCAGCAAAAATAAGGTTCTGCTTACGCGTCTGTCCACCTCTGATTTTCTGAATTGTTTCTGAAAAAAACTGCCTGGGAGGCAGGTCCATGATGATCATTGGGGATGCCCAGGACGTCAGTTTGGAAGGAGGGCTCGATTCGATCCCCCTTCATCCAAATCAGGCGGAGCCCCGGATGCGGCTCCCATCTGAAGCCTTTTCTGTTTTTGGACAGACTCGCGGTGGCCGTTTTTGTCTTATCTCACTNGGGATTTCTTTGGAAGGAGTGATGCTGAAGCTGAAACTCCAGTACGTTGGCCACCTCATGCGAAGAGTTGCCTCATTGGAAAAGATTTTGATGCTGGGCGGGATTGGGGGCAGAAGAAGAAGGGGACGACAGAGGATGAGATGGCTGGATGACATCACTGACTCGATGGACGAAAATCTGAGTAAACTCCAGGGGTTGGTGATGGACAGGGAGGCCTGGCATGCTGCGATTCATGGGGTTGCAAACAGTCGTACTCGACTGAGCGACTGAACTGAACTGAACTGACGGAGAACAGGTACTCTATTTTACTCCATATGTTTAACTTGCTGCTGCTGCTGCTAAGTCGCTTCAGTCGTGTCTGACTCTGTGCAACCCCAGAGACAGCAGACCACCAGGCTCTGCCGTCCCCGGGATTCTCCAGGCCAGAACACTGGAGTGGGTTGCCATTTCCTTCTCCAATGCATAAAAGTGAAAAGTGAAAGTGAAGTTGCTCAGTCGTGTCTGACTCTGTGTGACCCCATGGACTGCAGCCCACCAGGCTCCTTCATCCATGGGATTTTCCAGGCAAGAGTATTGGAGTGGGTTGCCATTGCCTTCTCCGATGTTTAACTTAGGAGGTGAAAAAAGCCCCTTTCCCATTCTTGGTATGAGTCTGCATTCTTTAGCACACACATGCTTCCTGTACACTTAGGGAGCCAGAACCTAGTTCTCAATGCTATACAAGCAGCCCTTGCATTTGAAGGATTGTTGGATTGTCCTGAAATGGGTCTCTTTTACTTGCGTAGGTCTATTCACAATGAAGAACTGGTAAGTGAATAAGCCCTTTTCCAAATACGTTTCCTAGCGGTAAGGTAGGAGGTAAACTCAAGATGTCTGTTTAAAGTATATTAACTTGAACCACAGTGGCAGGGGGCAGGCGCTCCAGGCTCTTGTTCTACTTATGCTTATCCCTCTGCCACTCACCTGGGCCAGCCCTCTCTATCATACCAGCCTATCCATAACTCAGCCACTTCCTAGCAACATAGCAACAAAGCAGCAGCAGCTTTTCTGCCAATCCTGGTCTTATCACGGAATCATCTGTGTTACAACAGTGTCAGTTGAGTCGCTCAATCGTGTCCAACTCTTTGCGACTCCATGAACTGCAGCACGTCAGGCCTCCCTGTCTATCGCCATCTCCCAGAGTCCACTCAAACCCATGTCCATCGAGTCAGTGATGCCATCCAACCATCTCATCCTCTGTCATCCCCTTCTCCTGCCCTCAATCTTTTCCAGCATCAGGGTCTTTTCAAATAAGTCGGCTATTCGCATCAGGTGGCCAGAGTATTAGAGTTTCAGCTTCAACATCAGTCCTTCCAATGGACACCCAGGACTGATTTCCTTTAGGACGGACTGGCTGAACTTGCAGTCCAAGGGACTCTCACAACACACACAGTTCAAAAGCATCAGCTCTTCAGCACTCAGCTTTCTTTATAGTCCAACTCTCACATCCATACAGGACCACAGGAAAAACCATAGCCTTGACTAGACGGACCTTTGTCGGCAAAGAAATATCTCTGCTTTTTAATATGCTGACTAGGTTGGTCATAACTTTCCTTCCAAGGAGTAAGTGTCTTTTAATTTCCTGGCTGCAGTCACCATCTGCAGTGATTTTGGAGCCCAGAAAAATAAAGTCAGCCACTGTTTCCAATGTTTCCCCATCTATTTGTCATGAAGTGATGGGACCAGATGCCATGATCTTAGTTTGTGTGTGGTATGGTTAAAAAAAAAATGCATAGCATGTAGAATTATTATTACAATCAGCAACAGCATCATTATAGTATTATAGTATCTTACATTGTTTCACCTTCATACTGTATTAAGCACTTATTTATTTTCTAGTTTAATACTATATTAACATTATAAATTAGAGTTATTATTGTCTTTATTTCATAGAATTTATAGAACTTTGAGGATATAGAGTTCAGGAATATAGCACAGAAGCTGTCATATTTCCAAGAAATTGCAGATTTTGTGACTTGAGTTTTTTCCTTTTTGCCTCTTAAGGTCTTGCTTTTAATTCTAAGCTCCTTCTTTTCTATTTCTCCCTACTTCCCCAAATATTCTAACTCAATATGCTCTAAATCAGTTAAAAATTCTGAACATAGAAAATCGAAGGGAACTTCTGTGATATTGCAACTGAAAATGTAATCGTTTATAATTCTACCTTAATCTTTCATCTCAAAATAATAGTACCTTCAGAAAATAGAGCATGGCCATTCTTTGCCTATAATCACATTGTGCAAGGTGGCAATGTTCTACTTGCCAAGATTCCTTTCAATTTAAAACAGATTTGTAACATCACTCTATTTCTTAAGTGCAACAAGACTCATGAAGTTGAGAGGCTTACCTCGGCATTTACCCTCTGTACTTCTGCCTCTCACTTTCTGATACTTTTGAGAATAAAGTATCTATTATTCATCAGAAACACCATGCTTCAGTGAATTACAGAGGGTAAACTGACAATACCAATTGGATTTATAAGGTAAATAAGCAGAATCCTAATACATTGATACTCTCATTTCAAAGATAATGCTTCTGACATTAACATCTTCCTTTCATGAATGAAAGGTTTGCATCCCAAACCATCATTCTGCTTTTGTAACTTGCCTCCAATCCATTTTTCATGAACCTTTGAAATCTATGTTTTCTCTGAAACCCTCTGTAGTAGAAGAAATAATATTTTAAATGCCTAGAGCCATCCATGAACTGTCAACCTTTATATGATGTTCCATTTCTTCTTTGTTCTATGAAACCAAATTTAAAGTACAAAGAAGTGAATGAAGTCAGGATGAAAAAAACTGGCAAATTCTACCAACCTTCACCTACTTAGTCAAAAATGTCCCAGATCTTTAAAGCATTTGGGGACCAAGTTAATTGCACTCTCTAGGACAAATCATCCCAGGTGGATGACTTTCTATTTTTGCCTCTCTGACACTTAACCCAAGATTTGGAGCATTTGCTCAATATTCTAAAAATAAAAATATCTGTTAACTGCAACATGGTCACAGGAAAGAGCATAAGATTTGGATCCAAACAATTCATACTTGAGCTCTGGTTACACCAACTTCTAGCTTCACGCTCTTGGTAGAGGAAATGATTTTAGTCTCTATCTTGACTAGAATATTAATAATACCTAATTTATGGGGCCTCTGTCAGGGTTTTTTTAGGTAGTAGATATAAACTTGTTTAGTAAAATGCAAGAAAATGCTAAAGTAATATACAAAGTTACATTAAGATTTTTACCCATTGATTATACTTCCATATCACTGAACAATCTTTCAAAAATTTATTGTTTAAATAAAGTTATCCTGGTTTTTAAAAAAACCTATACTGCTCATAATTATTGGCAGTAATAAAAATTTAAGAGGGAGAATGATTTCAACTGAGAACTGGAAGTGATTCAAAATTGCTACACAAAACGAGTGACTATGATTCACCAAATACTAGCAGTCATTTATGTTTCTTCTGGGGAGAAATATATGTATAATGTAATATATGTATATGTGATATGTATACTATATACTTTAAAAAGATGAAAGCCCTATCTTAACTTCAAAATGTATAACAACAATAATACCAATGGAAATATAACCAGTCAGTTCTTGCTCCAACATGAACAGAGTGAAGTAAAAGTGGCAGTGGGTAAGGGTAAGGTAAAGTTTTATTTAGATGCTATTTTAATTAACCAAAAAAACAAAAAAAGGGATTTTTTACCAGTGTTTTATAGTTTTCTATATATAGGTCTTTAAACCTATCAGGGACTTGCTTTAAAAAAAAAAGAAGGAAATAAATGATGTTAGTCTTATTAACACTGTTTCTCTATCAGAATTACTAATGAATATTGTTTATACAGGACTTAAAGTTGTGAAAAGTAGAAAGATCATTCCAGTAAGTTAACAGTTTATGCTATTTTCAGTGTATATAACAATTTTTTAATTTTCAACACAAAAAATTATGCACATTTTAAAAATAAGAACCTGTTCTATCTGCTCACTCTAAGTAAAAAGTGGAAAAGTTTTAAGAAATATCATTATAGAAGGGTCACGTTATTAGTTTTCTTGGGTTTCCAGCTAGGAGCCTCAAGGTGTTTCTTTACTCCAACTTCAGCTACCTATAGTTCTGTACTTATGACATGTGAGGACAATAAACAAGGGTAACCTTTAAGGGAAAAAGTGACATCACATGAAGGTGACAGGGAGCCCAAGGGCTGTATATGAAAGAGAGAAAGCGGTCATCTGGGACCGCAGAAAGGAGGAAAATCACCAGAAGTTGATTAGAATAAAAGTTTCTATATACTGACTATCTACTATGGGTCAAAGACTATTATCTCTGATTTTAGCAATGATTTTTCAAGGCAAACATTATAAACTCCATTTCCTAGATCAGAAAATAGGTTCAGACAAATATATATTAAATTAACATACATAATGTTCAATTAATAATTTGCCTTTTGTTCTACAGATACTGTTTTGGCCAGGACTCAAACCCAGATTTATTTGACCCCAAATGCCTTTTTTTCTCTCTCACCAAAACAAGTTGCCTGTCTATATTTTGAATTCCCTCTCTGTCTTATATAGGTGTGGTTTTAGTGATGTTTGATGGTATTATGGCCAGATATTTAAAAAGTCTATATCTTGTACTGATCAATATTATTTCTCTCTGCAGGGAAATAAGAAATGATATACTAATTAACTAATAATGGTGGAAATACTTAGAATAGAGCTCTGGTAAAAGACTATTTGAAGGACCTAACAATTTCCAAGTCTGTTTGAGGACCAACGGAATGAAAGATATTTTAGGCAGAGAGACAGAGACAGAGAAAGAAGCAGTAGGAGATATATAAGTGTGTGTATTAAGCAGACTCCAAAGACCCTTAGAACACTCAGCCAGCCATAAGAAACGAGAAAGAGAATAATAATGAGGCATGGTTTTGTGGCTCTTCCCTCGTAGCTCAGTGGGTAAAGAATCTGCCTCAAAGGCAGGAGACCTGGGTTCAATTTCTGGGTTGGGAAGATCCCCTGGAGAAGGAAATGGCAACTCATCCAAGTATTCTTGCCTGAAGAATCCCACGGACAGAGGAGCCAGGCAAGCTACAGTCCATGGGGTCACAAGAGTCGTTCACAACTTGGCAACTAAACTCCCATCACAGTTTTTCACTTTTTAAGGAATGATAAGCCTGTCCACTGGCAGTGTCAAGATCTGGGGCCTGGAATAGCAACTCTTCCCTTCAGTGGGGATGTCTATGAAGGAGGTAAGGTCTGGAAGTGGGGGTGGCCTAGGAAGAAATGAATAAAACTGTCCTTCCTTTGCAGTGCTCTGCATAGGCCCTATCTTCTCCCACACAGCAGTGACATTTCCTCCAGCTTCTCTGCCTGTCACTCCTGACCACAGCATCCCGCCTTTTACTTACCAGCAAAATGACACCCAGTGTAAAAGTCTTAGAGTTACAGCCCTGATTCTGTTTCCTAGCATAGAAACAACTATGCTGACCATGGTTTATAGACACTCATTCTTATCTTCCTCTGCCTTGGGACATCAGCCTGTTCCCTCTGAATTCCTTCCATGTGGGCTAAAAAGGTACCACATCCTATCGAGATTAGCCCAACAAGGTTAGGCTGCCCACAAAGACCTCTGCTCTCTTGGCCCTGGGAAAGCACACCGCTGGCTTTGCATATTTGGTATGGAACGTGTGGGATGAGAACCAGGTAAGTAGACAAAAACTGAATGAGGAAAGGTGAGGCTGACTCTCAGTTTGGTTACAATTCAAAGACTGTGTAGTGTTCTCAGTTTGCCTTTAGAAAACCGACGTCCCAGAAAAAGAATTAAAATCGTCAAAGGGCCAGGTCTAACTTGAGGAGAAAATATATATATTTAATTCCAATGTGCCATTTCTAAGTATAGTTAGTTTGTCTTTCTGCATTGAACTTCTAAGGGAGAAGAATATACTGCATTGTGATGATAACAATCCAGGTTCCAACTTACTTAACTAGAAAATAAGGTTTAAAAACTTTTCTATGTAAGAACTGGCCAATCCTCTGCAACTCTCACCCTGTTATTTCTGTTGCCTTTACCTTTGGAATCAGCTGTCAGATCTGCTAGCCATTAAGAGTTTGCCTCTTAAGTTTTCACTCACTAGAAATGAACTGCTGGCTGCTGCTGCTAAGTCATTTCAGTCATGTCTGACTCTGTGCAACCCCAGAGACAGCAGCCCCCCAGGGTCCCCCGTCCCTGGGATTCTCCAGGCAAGAACAGTGGAGTGGGTTGCCATTTCCTTCTCCAATGCATGAAAGTGAAAAGTGAAAGTGAAGTTGCTCAGTCGTGTCCAACCCTCAGCGACCCCATGGACCTCAGCTTTCCAGGCTCCTCCGTCCCTGGGATTTTCCACGCAAGAGTACTGGAGTGGGGTGCCATTGCCTTCTCCATAGAAATGTTGCATTAAATAAATCCCCAGAAAGAAATAAAGAAAAGAAAAAGGCAGAACATTGTAAAGTTTCCCATAAAATGAACGCTACTTTTTTGAAATAAATGTATGCTATGAAAGAATTTAAAATAGGAGCTCAAAAGAAAAAGAAAGCAGAGATTAGTTTGTAGGAAAAGGAACCATAGCTAAGTGATTTCCTTTGCCATTTTTAACAAAAATCTCTTGTTATAAACATTCTGTACTTTTGAACACACCTTAAATTGAACTCCAAAACATCCCAGAGCCATTTTTCACATTACTTTAAACCTCACTAAGTAGAAATAATATTAGTGTTGAAAATAATGGAATCACTGCATTTAGTCGCTCAGTCATGTTCTATTCTTTGTGCCCCCATGGACTGTGGGCCCCCAGGCTCCTCTGTCCATGGGAATTCTGCAGGCAAGAATATTGGAGTGGGTTGCCGTGCCCTCTTCTAGAGGATATTCTCAATCCAGGGATAGAACTCAAGTCTCTCACTTTGCAGGCGCATTCTTTACCATCTGCGCCACGAGGGAAGCCCAATGAAATCACTACATATTTTTAAATGCATGTATTTTTCATATGTTCATTCACTCGTTATTGAAATATTATGCAACATCATATAAAGAGGTGAACTCTGTGTTAAGATCTAGGATGCAAGAACACTATACAGAGCCTCTTCCTCAGAGGATAAGAGGGTATGTCTTAAGATGTTACACGAACTTCAAAGTGAAAGTCGCTCATTTGTGTATGCTCTGCGACTTCAAGGACTATACAGTCCATGGAATTCTCCAGGCCAGAATACTGGAGTGGGTAGCCGTTCCCTTCTCCAGGGGATCTTCCCAACCCAGGGATCGAAACTAGGTCTCCCTCATTGCAGGTGGATTCTTTACCAGCTGAGCCACAAGGGAACCCAACATGAACTTCAAGGCAGGCTGTAATTTGGCTAAACCAGGGGCTGTCTTAGACCTCAGCTCTGTTCCCTATTGCTACTCCATACTCTGAACACACACATACAAATCCCTGTTTGTAATGGGGAGAATTCCCAAAGCACGTGTAACTAGGGTCTCTAAATTGCTTTAAAGTCTGATTTTTTGGCTGCACTGTGTGGCTTGCAGGATCTCAGTTTCCTGACAAAAAATTGAACCTGGCCAGAGCAGTGAAAGCCCAGAATCCTAACCACTGGAGCACCAGGGAATTCCCTGATTTTTCAAACTATTAATAAACAGGATTTCTTTTATAACTTTTAGTGTCATTAATTTAATAGACTCTTTTAGAAAGAACATTGAAATTAAATCTTATTTCTGAATTAACACAAAAATTAATAAAAGTTATTGTAAGTTACTAGAGTTATTATAATAAAATTTATTATAAGTTCTCAACAGGGATACTACACACTCTAATATTAGACTCACCTATAAATTTGATGCCCTGGGCTATACTAACCACACTCATCTCATGGGACTCTGTGATGTTACACAAGAATGTAATGGTTGACTGAGTGCTTTGCAAATGATTTTAACTGTAGTTACATGGGATCTTTCCAAATGAGAAAGAAAATTAATGGAAAATACATTTAGTCAGATTTTTCAGGGTTTGCCTAGACTTCTGTGCTAACTCTGAAAGATCAAGAAATTAGGGCAAATTGGTAAAAAGCTTCTATCAGTAAAAATCTCTGTGCTACACCACTCTTGCCCATTGCCTTATTATAACATTTTAAATAAGAGCAGTATATCTGCATTTTTTCTTTCTTCACTCACATCATCAAGTAGTCCAAAAATAAAGGTTTTGTGAAGTTCCTGATAATGCACCTTATAAATTAACACATGCATGATGTTAGAGAGAAGACTGGCTGTTATCAATTTGACAGTATCTACTTATCACTTCTTTGAAAGCTGTAGGTGCATACAATTAACACTCAATAAGAACATTATATTCAAAAATACCACACAATCTACATGTGTTGAAGAACAAGGGAGCTCATTCTGATGAAAAGTTTGGAATAAACAATGATTTAAAAAAATACTTCCTTTTCATTTGAAAGATTTTTGCCATACACTTGCTCAAAAGATAAGGGAATTAACAAAGAGTGATGGTAATGAATGTACCAACATCCTAATTTTGGAAAAATTAGGTGAGAGATAAACTTGTGCATTCCTTTTTTATTTTTAATGTCCTGTGGACTAAGATTTAGAATATAGACTCTAGTTTCAGAGTTTCAAGAAGTCTTTAAGAACTTTGTTAAACAGACGTTCACTAAGACTCCTCTGATATACTATGTTTCAGACATATGCTCAATTGATCTTATACAGAAGGAAATTTGAGTGCCATCGTGTCCACTGATTTACAAACTTGACTATATAAGAAGGAGCTGGCTGTCTACAGAAGAAATGAGTCCTTCCCATTACATCATAAAGCTGTCACTAAGACGTGGCTATATGGTTAGGGGCTACGATTCCTACAGCCTTTTGAACCTAGGTATGCCATTTGACTAAGTTCTGGTCAATGGGATGTGAGAAAGGGATGAGTGGTACTTTGTCTATTAGCTGGAAATAGAAGATTCGAATGCCCTGGGAGATGATAGAGCAAGAAGGTTAAAGATAAAACTCCCATAGAGAAGAAAGCAGTACAATTACCAGGAATCCCTGCATTGAATACTTAACTTGACAAGGAAATAAACTTCTCTGAATTAAACCACTAAAATTTAAGGATTTGTTTTTTATAGTAGCTACTGTTTCCCTAATAAACAAAATGCTACACAACAGAATCTCTAAGGGAAAGCCCTTGAGTGCATTTTTTTAAAGAAGCTCTCTTGAGTGTCCTGCTGACAGCCCAGCACCTATCCATGGTCCTGAATTTGTAAACCTCATCCTAGAAATTAGACGACATTGATGTCCACAGAGGAAAGTCACTTGTCTGGAATTGCACAGCTAAACAGTGTGAGGGCTAGTAAGATAATTCTGGCTCCCTGACGATATCAGCCTAAAGGAAAACAAGAAGACTGGACACCATAGTAAAAGCCAGCTGAGGTTAATATGATCTGTATTCATTTCACTAATAAGCACTAGAAACTTGTATTAAGAATTGTAGATAATATTTAACAAAACCTTCACTGCAGTCCTGAATACTGGGATTGTGCTAAGCAGTTTCAGTTCTCCTATCTAATATAATCTTCAGAGAAAGTCTGTGTGATAGGTATTATGATAGCTACTTATGCTGGCGGGACAACTGAAGCTCAAAGAAGGAAAGGAAATTGCTCAAGATCCCACTGCTAATAACACTGATCTGTTTGGCTTCAACCCTCAAAGATCCCACACTAACCAGCTACTAATCAATTGATATTGATACATGGAAACCCAAACCATCATTATGGGCTATTTAAATTAGAGAATTTGGTTTGTACACAAGACAAACACAGGCTTTCCTACCTCCTCTGGAAAGCATGTCTCCCTACACAGGTGCAAGGCCTGCCCAGGATGCTTGCTATAAGGAGAGAAGAAGAAAAGTCTGAATCTGCAAGAAGTCTGAGTAAAAAGAAAGAACAAAAATGAAGCCCAAGAAGGCATGTTTACACATTAGAATAGCCAGAATAACAAAGACAATAACAAGTTCTGGTGAGGAAATGAAGCAAATTGGACCCTCATACTGCTGGTAGCAATGTAAAATGATGCAGCTGGTTTGGGAAATAGTCTAGCAGTTCTACAGAAGACAAAACAAAATTATTCAATATCATATACCACATCCACTCCTAAAGTGAAAGAAAGCGAAACAAATATATACCTAAAAGAAATGAAAACATGTATCTACTATTGAAAGAAGCCAGTCACAAAGGACTACATATTGTACGATTCTGTTTATGTCAAATATCTAGAGTAGGCAATTCCACAAAGGAAGAAAAGAGACTTGTGGCTGCCTGATCCTAGGGTGGGAGGATCTGGGGGGAAATGGGGGGTGACTACTAATTGGCATGAGGTTTCTTTGGGGATTATGAAATGTTTTAAAACTGATGTGTTTTTTGCACAATTCTGTGATTATATTAAGTCATTGAATAAAAGTCCTTAAATGGGGGGGAGGTGGGGAAAAAGGCATGTTTAGTGATCCTCTCCATTACTCTACTCAAAAGAGCCTTCTTCTTGGAAGGTGGGCCTGAGAAGGTAGAGAGAGAGTAAAATTTTCTCCCAGTACCTGTGAAGTTCTCATCTTATAAGCCAAGCAAAAGTACAGAGAAAGAGTGATGTGAAATGTTACCTCTTCCCACTCTTACTCTCTACTGCCATTTCCCCAATTTGTATGTATACTGCATTCATATTCAAGTCATTTTAAAATGTGCATTGTTGACATATACAACATGTCACTAGGATAGAAGTAGAGGGAATAGTGATGTTTATAGTAATGGTTAGCATGTACTGAGCAGTACAATCTTCAGACATTCTCCTAAAAACTTTGCATGTAGTAACTTGTTTAATTCTCACAACAGCAGTGTAATAAGCTGAGATACTGCTGCTGCTGCCGCTAAGTCGCTTCAGTCGTGTCCGACTCTATGCGACCCCGTAGAGAGCAGCCTAGCAGGCTTCCCCATCCCTGGGATTCTCCAGGCAAGAACACTGGAGTGGGTTGCCATTTCCTTCTCCAAAGCATGACAGTGAAAAGTGAAAGTGAAGTCGCTCAGTCGTGAACCACTCTTAGTGACCCCATGGACTGCAGCCTACCAGGCTCCTCCGTCCATGGGACTTTCCAGGCAAGAGTAGGGTGCCATCGCCTTCTCCAAACCTGAGATGCAAGGTAGTGCAATAACCAGGTAGTGTTTAAGGGGCAGAGCCAAGACTTGAACCAAGACCAGCAGGCCTGTTTTCCATACTCACACACTGTAGTAGCCTTTGATGACATGCTTACCCTCAAACAACTTACAACCTTGTAGGGCACTTAAACCAGAATAAGTGACATGTAGGGTAGTACCAACTTAATGCCATGTAAGTGCAGTGCAGGACTAACTGGTTTCCTGAAAAGGAAAACATTTGGCTTTATGGATATCTAGATTCTTCCTAAACAGAACTGTGTCTGCACCTTGGTGCCAAATAGGGACTGAAGGATGTTAGGCAATGTGTTTAGAAAGTTCAATAGGGGGTTGGGTAGTGAGATAACTGGAAGGCAGAATGGTTGTAGTGAAAGAGAGCTCTTATTTCTAAAGATCAAAGGTAAAAAATCCTAAAAGATACACCAGTTGATGGTGAAATTTAGCGACATGGACAATGCAGCTGAGAAACTGAAAGAAATATAAGATCAAAGTGTCAGCTGAATTTTAAATCATCTATTTGAAGACTCGAGATAAAGAGGAAAACTATAACACAGACTCTGTTGTCACAAAGAAAGGTAGACATATGGCATGGAAGCTGGCAAATAATGACAAAGAAAATGTCATTAGTAGATAACTTAGACAAATTGACATATGAAGAACTGAGGTTTTTCCCAAGGTCAAATGGCAAATAAGTTACAGAGCCGGAATTCTAACTTTGCTCCTTACGATTTCACCGTCCCTGCTCTGTAGCCAGGATAACACATTTCCACCATATATGTTCCACTACTATTCTATAAATAGTTTGCATCAATTAGAAAACCCAGATAGTAGCCCCATTTTTTCTATCTCAATTTGATGTTATATAATTGGTGTATATGACTTTTGTTTCAAAATGTTACTATAAACGTTTGCACTAAAAGGAGTATCACATAAAATTATTATTCTACAGATTTTCCCTTTTCATCAAGCAAATGCCAGCATTTGGATATTGGCTCTGAGAGCAATAAACCTTGTTTATGCTGGAAGTTAAGCAATTTTATATGTGATGAGGCTAGTAAGTATTCTGGATGATTGGTTACTTGGTTTCATTTTAGCACAACCAAAAGACAATGAGAGATCAATATGTTTATTCCCATTTTGCCACCTTCTCTTGGGATAAATATTCCTTTGACAACTTTGTGTGCTGCATATTCTTTTCAAGCACAAAGAGAAACCATTATATATTCAATACCAAAGCTTGCTTTAGTTTGTAATGGACCAGAGACTGACCAATAGGAAAGAACAAAATGTGACAGACTGCTATTAGCTTCAGCAGAATAAAAAAACAAAGAGAAAACAGAGCAAACCAGAGGTATAGAGGAATGAATAAAATAACTGAAAAAGGACAGAACTGGGGAAAGATAAGAGACGTCATGCTGAACCAAAAGATTAATTTATAAAACAAAATTAAACGGTGGAAAATAGAACTAAAAATCAGTGTTTTCTCCCTGCAACTTAGGTAAAATCATTGACTTTGACCTCACATAGAGGAGCCTACCTGGGCAGTGATTATTATTCCAAAACAGACGGGCTATTAGAAACAAATCAAATCCACTTTGGATACTTTAGAAAAAAGGCTCAGAGGGAAAGACTCTGGTTTAAGTTGAAAATAAAAGTGATAAAGGGATTGACAGGAGAAGAAGGAACCCCTCTAAAGAAGATAACAATGTAACCCCCTCATTCATTTATGGCACAGCCCTCATTGTCTGTGCCAGACACTGTACTGACTGCTTGGAAAACAAATATGGTTACGACTTGGTCTGGCCCCCAAAGAACTAACAGTTCTTTTGCTAGAACCATACCAGTACACAGATCATCACATCACACTGAGGAAAGTGCAAAGACAGGAAAACACACAATGTGCGATAAAGCTAATGAGGCCATGTGGGTGAGCATCTGAATTCAGACTAAGAAAGAAGGTTAGGAATTAAATCAGTGAAGCTTCCTAAAAGCTGTGAGTTACTTACACAAAAGGGACTGGAAGGCCCTTCTTTCAAAATAGCAGGGGTAAGCGACAGGTGCACAGAGGATGAGGCAAATCAACAGAGGCAATGAGTAGGATGCCAAGGAGTTATCCCAAACACTACCAGCCACTTCAGATAATTAAATCAGAAGGATGGCATGCTTTGATACAGCAATGTGAGGAGGAAGTAGAAATAGAGCAAGACGGGGGAAGATAAACTTGCAAGGTGAAGTCAAGGAATTCAGTTCGGAGTTGAGGCAGTAACCTAAATGATAAATGATGAAGGCTTGGACCAAGGCTGGAGCGATGGAAGTGGAGATGACGGGACAGGGCCAAAAGTTATTAGAGAGCTAAAACAGCAAAACATGGTGACTAAATGTACGTATATGGGTCTATGTGGATGTGGGAAAATTCAGGTGTGTGACTTGGGTGACAGAGAAGTAGTTTGGGGTACTTTTCTCTAAGACAGGGCATTAAGAGGAAGAACTTGGGGGGAAATGGAGAGAACTTTTCTTGATTGCAGGTTTTTGATTCCTGATTCTATCTCCTGACAAGTATTTCGTCTATTCAGATTTCTGTTTCTTCATGATTCAATTTTAAAAGGTTGTATGTTTCTAGAAATGTATCCATTTCTTCTACATCTTCAATTTGCTGCTGTGTTTTGTTCAGAGTAGCTTCTCGTGATCCATTGTTTTTCTATCATTTCACTTGTAATATTTCCTTTCATATCTGATTTTATTTATTTTAAGCTCTCTCTTTTTTCTTGGTAAGGCTAGCTAACGATTTGTCTATTTCCTTTAATTTTAAAAACCAGTTCTTAGTTTCATTTATTTCTTCTTCTATCTCTTTATTTCTATTTCATTTATTTCTGCTCTGATATTTGTTATGTTCTTCCGTCTGCTTAAGTTTGGGCTTAGTTTGTTCTTTTTCTAATTCCTTAATATATAAAGTTAGGCTGTTTTCCTGAGACCTTCCTTTCTTCTTGATTTATGCATTTATTGCTATAAACTTACCTCTTATAATGGCTTTTGCTGCATCCTGTAAGTGTTGACATATTGTGTTTCCATTTTCATTTGTCTCAAGATTCTGTTTTACTTCTCTTTTGATTTCTTTTTTTGATCCATTGGTTGTTCAGGAGCATATTGTTTTAGCTCCATGTATTTGTGAGCTTTCTAGTTTTCTTCTTCTAATTGATTTCTAGTTTTATACCACTGTGGTCAGGAAAAAAACGTGATATGATTTCAGTATTCTTAAAGTTATTAAGATTGTTTTAATGATCTTTTGCTCTACTGTGTCAGTCAGGCATGTCTGACTGTAGAAAGAGAAATTTTAATTTCTTGGTACACTGAACATTACTTTTCAAGCATCAAATCCCAAATGTAATGACTAGCCAGATACGTAGTCAGACATGAGTTAGATATACACAGACAAACACAAAGAAATGTGTGTTAGAATGAAAAAAAAAGGTGGACTAAAAAAATAATGTTAGAGCTATTAAAGTTCACAGTAATAAAAAAAATAAAGAAATTATGGGATGTCTTAAATCCACACCTCCCTCATCCAATTCCCAGAGAGCTGGGTTTACTTAAACTTTCATTCCAAATTTCCACTGATGCTTCCCTGGTGGCTCAGATGGTAAAGCGTCTGCCTGAAGTACGGGAGAACCCAGGTTCAATCCCTGGGTTGGGAAGATCCTCTGGAGAAGGAAATGGCAACCCACTCCAGTACTCTTGCCTGGAAAATTCCATGGACTAAGGAGCCTGGTGGGCTACAGTCCACGGGGTCCCAAAGAGTTGGACACGACTGAGCGACTTCACCTTCACCCACAATACTGCATCAGATGAAGGTTTCATCATGACCTTAGAGTGTGAAATAGAAGGTTATTCTATGCATTTGCACATTCAGAGCAAATGTAACTTCCACACATTCTCAATTTTAGAGGTGGTTCATATTAATCATCCAGAGAAGGCAATGGGAGCCCACTCCACTACTCTTGCCTGGAAAATCCCATGGTCGGAGGAGCCTGGTAGGCTGCAGTCCGTGGCGTCCTGAAGAGTCAGGCATGACTGAGCGACTTCACTTTCACTTTTCACTTTCATGCATTGGAGAAGGAAATGGCAACCCACTCCAGTGCTCTTGCCTGGAGAATCCCAGGGACGGGGGAGCCTGGTGGGCTGCCGTCTATCGGGTCGCACAGTCAGAAATGACTGAAGCAACTTAGCAGCAGCAGCAGCAGCATATTAATCATCAGATTCTCATTCCATTCCATCTTTTACCTTCTGCTTCATATTTCCCATCATTTTATCCTATGTGCTTCATTCTATATAGTTTCCTCAGATTTATTTCACTGAAGATCTCTTCAGTTGTATAATCTTCTATATAACCACTTTCTGAATTTTAGTTTAGTGACTACTTTCTTTGTTGGCAGATACTTTATTTTGTTCTTTGTCAAATGTGAAAGCTACTTTGTCATTGTATTCTATTGTTTTTCTATGACTCTAATCTTCTTTTTGCTTAAGTCTGTTTAATAGTATAATAGACTATTCAATTCAGTTCAGTTGCTCAGTTGTGTCCAACCCTTTGCGATCCCGTGAATCACAGCATGCCAG
Organism: Neotragus moschatus; assembly: GCA_006410615.1. Classification (NCBI taxonomy): domain Eukaryota; kingdom Metazoa; phylum Chordata; class Mammalia; order Artiodactyla; family Bovidae; genus Neotragus; species Neotragus moschatus. Next base: position 607,313 of record SJYA01001559.1, on the reverse strand, counting down.
GCCTCCCTGTCCATCACCAATTCCCAGAGTTCATCCAGACTCATGCCCATCGAGTCAGTGGTGCCATCCAGCCATCTCATCCTCTGTCTTCCCCTTCTCCTCCTGCCCCTAATCCCTCTCAGCATCAAAGTCTTTTCCAACAAGTCAACTCTTCGCATGAGGTGGCCAAAGTATTGGAGTTTCAGCTTTAGCATCAGGCCTTCCAAAGAAATCCCAGGGCTGATCTCCTTCAGAATGGACTGGTTGGATCTCCTTGCAGTCCAAGGGATTCTCAAGAATCTTCTCCAACACCACAGTTCAAAAGCATCAATTCTTCGGTGCTCGGCTTTCTTCACAGTCCAGCTCTCACATCCATACATGATCACTGGAAAAACCATAGCCTTGACTAGACGGACCTTTGTTGGCAAAGTAATGTCTCTGCTTTTCAATATGCTATCTAGGTCATGTAATCTAGGTCATGTAATAGACTATTACATGGCCTCTATGCAATTGTGTTATTATCTCAAGTTCCAAGGGAGCTGGTCCTTAAATACTTGTTGGTTAACTCCCTCAAACTGAAATATTTCCTTGTGTGCTTTCTACTTTTTCTCATGAGCTCATTTTTAGTAGGAATTTTTTTTCCAGTATAAGTCCTCTGCACACTGGATTGGTCATTATATAACTGCTTTGTCTTTGCTTCTTCAAACCCTCAGGGTGTTCACTAGTTCAGAATGTTTTTTAATTAGTTATCTGTCTTGACGAGTCCAGCAAAATATTTGTAAAATAATTTCAGACTCCATGCCCATTTGTGTTTCTGAACTAGGACTTCAATTTCTCACCAGAATATCTTTTTCCCACTGAGGGCTGTTGTAAAGTCTGTTTCTTTGTTACATTCTTGTACAGATGAACAAACTTTTCCTATTTCCTCTTTAACCTTATTCTTTGTAGAGGTGCAGCTTTAGCATGGCTGTTAGTTCCCATTTTCTTACTCAGGTTCGAGGTTATATATCTTATTCCAACACAGACTCAACTCTACTCATTAGCACCAAGATCCTATATCAGACATAATCTGGCATCTCTACCCTCCAGTCTTAGTGCCAAGCAAAACACTTAACTTACCATTCTGGCTTCAAGTTTTCCTTCTATTCTGGCACCAGCAATTCCCTTCCTTTCTTTAACAACCACAGTTTTTATAAAATTCAAATATATCCAAATTTTCTAGTTTTTAATAGCAGGAAAATGATTCATGCTAGCTCAAGTGATAAACATGGAGAGAAGTTTTTTTATGGTAGATATAACTGCGGTGGAAAAGGCCAAAATGTAGTTTCTCCAAAGAATGTAGATCATGTGGAGAGTTTATAAATCTTGAGTTTAAATCTTAATTTCCTACTAACTATAACACTGTAATCAAATCACATAACCTCACTGCGATTTTATTTTTTATTAATAAATTGTGGAGAGCACCAATGATTTTGACATATGTAAAAGTCTCTAAAATCTGAAGTATTATGGTAATGATATGAAAACATTATTTATTTTACTTGTGAACCTGAGATCAGGAAAAGTGTCAGTATTTCAAAATGACATGCCACGATACTTATAGAAAGCATAGAGATGGGAGAAAGTTCAGAGGCAAGAAAAGCAAGTTAATGCACTAAATTAATACTTAGACAGGAGTAGGAATTTCTACAGGAATACGGGACAGATGGGAAAAGCAGCAGGATGTCATAGCGGTTCAATCCAGAACTGTGAGAGGCTCAAAGGGCTTGTGGGAATCCTATGAGAAGTCAAAAACAGGCCAGGTCACTGAGAAAAACAGAAAAACAGTCCACTTGCATAGGACCCAGATTAAGGGTCTTAAGGTTTAAGAGACATAAGAAAATTAATAGAAAACTTTCTTCAATTAAGTAAAATGAGAAAAACAATAATGGTACAAAAAAACAGGAAACTAGTACTTAGGAAAAAATATCAAAACTAAAGAGACAAAAACTTTGGAATTGGTATTCTATTGAATATCAAATATTTCCTGTTATATCTATTTCTATTTTGATCTCAAAGCTCGTAATATTATTGTATATATTGGCTTAGCATCTTTCTATACTACTAGTTCATGTTCCCTCTAAGGGAAAGAGTGTTTTCTCCAATTCTAGCCCTTGGCACAGTGGCCTATTATAGAGTACGTTTTCAACAACTGAATCTCAAATGGACAAATAAGAAAGCTGATATGATAGGCAAAAGCCAGGGGAAAGAGGCATGTGCAATGTTAAAAAAAATCAGGATTTACTTAAACCAACAGTTCCTTTTTTATTTTAATTTATTTTTAATTGGAGGGTAATTACTTCACAATATTGTGTTGGTCTCTGCCATATATCAACATGAATCGGCCATGGGCTTACTTTTGAAACTCCCTCCCACCTCCTGGCCCATCCCATCCCATCCCATCCCTCTAGGTTATCACAGAGCAAGCGATTTGAGATCCCTGCCTCATACAGCAATTTCCACTGGCTCTTCTGGTAACTTGGAATTGGCAGATGATATTAAAGAGCCACAAGCTCCACCTTTGAGTGCACAGAGAGAAAAAAGGAGGCCTCTGGGAAGTGGAGGAAAGCGAAAGAGTGAATGCTCTTCTTCCAAGAGAGTGGAAGAGGGCAAACTCAGCAACTCATACTCATCAACCAGGTTACTGAGAGAAGTAAACTAACAATATCATAACTGGGAAGCCTTACTTTTGAGTTCATATTGAACCTCCATCTGTGACTTACACTATCTTGCCTCTTTCGTTATCATAGGCATACATAATGGCCTGCCTCAGGGAGATAATCAGAGGTCTCATAGCTCAGTTGGTAAAGAATCCACCTGCAATGCAGGAGACCCCAGTTCAATTTCTAGGTTAGGAAGATCTGCTGGAGAATGGATAGGCTACCCACTCCAGTATTCTTGGGCTTTCCTTGTGGTTCAGCTGGTAAAGAATCTCCCTGCAATGTAGGAGACCTGGGTTCGATCCCTGGGTTGAGAAGATCCCTTGGAGAAGGGAAAGACTACTCACTCCAGTATTCTGGCCTGGAGAATTCCATGGACTGGATAGTATATAAGGCCATAAAGAGTCAGACACAACTTAGCAACTTTCACTAACATTCTTGAATTCTTTGTGTGGCAGATGGAGCCCCTCATCTGCTACTTACCAGCCTGGCTCAGAAATTCACATTTTGGGTGAGGGGCCGGAATTGGAATTGCAGATAGCTGTAGCATCTTTGTTGATATGACAGGAGATATTCCATTTCAAACCACTCATGAAATGACTGTGCAGAAGTGAAAATAACATATCCCCCTAGCTGAGACTTGCCATTCTAGAAAACATTTGCAAGAATTAAATGGCCTTTTTACTTTGTTTCCTCACCTTGCCCCATCAATGATTCATAAAAAACCTGGCATCCAGGCCCCAGGAAGATGGATATTATGGTCTACCATTTAGGGAGCAGAGCAAGCTTGGACTCCATAACAGTGTTATGTGGTCTTGAAGAGGAGACTTACTGAATAAATTAGATTAGCTTTGGGAAGAGTTAAGTGAAAGTATTAGTCACTCAGTTGTGCACAACTCTTTGCAACCCCATGGACTGTAAGCCCAACAGGCTCCTCTGTCCATGGAATTCTCCAGGCAAGAATACTGGAGTGGCTTTCCATTTCCTTCTCCAGGAGACCTTCCCCATCCAGGGATCAAACCAGAATCTCCCACATTGCAAGCAGATTCTTTACCATTTGAACCAGTAGCAAAGCACTTGGGATGGGTAAGTCATATCAAATCAAACTGTTTTTGAAACGAAATGCCAGGTTGTACAGGTCCAAGAAATAACTGTGTGTGCTTCGTCATTCAGTCGTGTCCAACTTTGCAACCCCCTGGACTGTAGCCCATCAGGCTCCTCTGTCCATGGAGATTCTCCAGGCAAGAATACTGGAGTGGCTTGCCATGCCCTCCTCCAGGAGATCTTCCCAGCCCAACTCTCCAATGGTCAATGACTTAATCAACTGTGCTTAAGTAATAAGTAAGTAATAAAGCCTTCATAAAAGTCATAAGAACAGGGTTCTGAGAGCTTCAGGGTAGTGAATATGTGGAGACTGGGAGAGACTGGCATGCTCAAAGAGGGTCTGAAAGCCCTTCTCTTCCCTGTGCACCTCTTCCATTTGTCTTTTCCTGACTTATATCCTTTAATAATAAACTGGAGATCTATTAAGTAAAATTTTCTCTGAGTTCTGTCAGCACTTTAACAAGTTAAACAAACCCAAAGAGGAAGTCTTCAGAATTTCTGATCTACAGCCAGTTTATTCAGAAGCCCAGGTGACAACATGGACTTGTGATTGAAGCCTTAAGTGGAGGGGGGAGTAGTCATGTAGGAGTAAGCCCTCAGCCTATAGAATCTGACACTTAGACACACAGCTTATTGAGAATTGCTTATTAGTGTGGTAACCCCACCCCACCCTACACACACACATATTGGAAACTGGGTCTCAGAACATATTAAAAATATTTTGTATTACATATACTATATTGTATAACTTTTACGTAATTATAAATATATTGTTCAGATATCACATTTCCCCCCCCCAAAAAAATCTAGTTTCTTGTGAGAAATTAAGGCAAAGGCAAAAACTAATAAAGTATATCTGGAGCAGAAACCAGTAATGGACAGTTAGCATCTATTTCCTTCTGTTTAACTATCAGAATCCTGGAGTTGTAGCTTGGCACCTGGCTACCAAGTGAGAGACTATCAGCCTCCCTTGCAGCTAGGTGTGAGTAGGTGGCTAAGTACATGCTAATGAATCATGAGCTGAACTAATACATGCCAGTTTCATTCTTTTCTTTTTTTTTTTTTTTTTTCAAAGAAAAGGCTACTTGCCCTGAGCAATCTTTCCCTCTCTTGCTGACTAGAAAATAGCTACATCTGGGGCAGTTGCCTTGGACTTGGTAAAGGAAATCACATACTTGGAATGTCAGACATAACTCTTTTTCCAACCAAGTCTCAGATAACTCTGGGTCATATTCAGTCTGTCAGCTTTGGATCACTCACATCTGAACTGTTGAGTGAGAATCAAGGTTTTATCTTACTTAAGTCATGGAATATTTTAATCACCTATTTACATATCAGCCTACCCTGCATCTTAAGCTATCAAATTATCAAAGTAAGCAAACGTGCTACAACTGTTCATCCTTTCAAGGTTCTCCTATGAAGCATCACACCAATCTATGATTTCAAGTTTGTTACCATCTTTACACTCAATTTGGAGAAGAAAATAGCACCCCACTCCAGTACTCTTGCCTGGAAAATCTCATGGATGGAGGAGCCTGGTGGGCTATAGGCCATGGGGTCGCTAAGAATCAGACACGACTGAGCAACTTCACTTTCACTTTTCACTTTCATGCATTGGAGAAGGAAATGGGAACCCACTCCAGTATTCTTGCCTTGAGAATCCCAGGGACAGGGGAGCCTGGTGGGCTGCCATCTATGGGGTCGCACAGAGTCAGACATGACTACATCATAAAATGGTGAATATATTTAGAGTGGCTTGCAAGCTTTAGGATACATGGGAATAACTCTGTGTGGGGAAAAGCAAGAATTGGAGTATTTAGAAAGCAACTTGGATGATTCTGTTTCTGGTGGTCTACAAAAGATGTTTCGAGGAACTGTGGAATATCAGTGATAAGAGTCGATTTTGTCTGATGAGAATCAATCTTAGAGCCACCAATACTTCGTACCTAAAATCAGTGTGCCATGAACCACTGGATGAAACATAAAGTGAAAGGAGGAAGATGAAGGTTATAATGAGTCTTCTAAGATAATCAAGACTAGATTGTTCCATTCTTTTAAGAGGTATAGATCAAGTTCAGTTCAGTTCAGTTGCTCAGTGATGTCTGACTCTTTGCAACCCCATGGACTGCAACACGCCAGGCTTTCCTTTCCCAGAGCTTGCTCAAACTCATGTCCATTGAGGCGATAATGCCATCCAACCATCTCATCCTCTGTTGTCCCCTTGTCCTCCTGTCTTCAATCTTTCCCAGCATCAGGGTATTTTCCAATGAGGCAGTTCCTCGCATCAGGTGGCCAAAGTATTGGAGTTTCAACTTCAACATCACTCCTTCCAATAAATATTCAGGACTGAGTTCCTTTAGGATTGACTGGTTTGATCTCCTTGTAGTCCCAGTGACTCTCAAGAGTCTTCTCCAACACCACAGTTCAAAAGCTTTCCAAACTATTAGAGCAGTGGTTCTGAACAGATAAGCTCCCCTTAGAATTTTTTAAAGTACAGATGTTTTTCCTCACAATTATTTGTTGATTTAGAGTATTTGGAAATCAAATCCAGTTGTTGTTTTTTTTTTAAGTTGATTATAATTCACATTCGTGAATAACAAGCAAGGTGTTACTCAATTAAGAAATGATTTCTGGAGAATTTTTGAAGTAAGTTCTTTTTCACTTGGAAATGAGACAGAGAGTGGTCACATTCGTGAATAACAAGCAAGGTGTTACTCAATTAAGAAATGATTTCTGGAGAATTTTTGAAGTAAGTTCTTTTTCACTTGGAAATGAGACAGAGAGTGGTACCATCATTAAAAAGTTTCTGTTTTAGAGAATGAGAAAATATTTTTTTGCTAATTAATGGATTTGCTGGGGGATGGAGACTAAACCAATGTCTCAAGGTCAACAAACAAAAATTAATTCAGCTTTTACTATAAGCAAGGTCTTCCCAAGTGTCTCAGTGGTAAAAAAATGTGCCTACCAGCGCAGAAGATGCAGGAGACTGGGTTCGATCCCTGGGTGGAAAGATTCCCTGGAGCAAGAACTGGCAACTCACTCCAGTATTCTTGTCTGGAGAATCCCATGGACAGAGGAGCCTGGCCGTGGGCTATAGTTCATGGGGTTGCAAAGAATAGGACATGACTGAGCCTGCACACACGCACTATAAGTTGGTCTTGTGAGGAATTTAAAGAATATATTCTTTGGCTCATGAAATCATCTCATTACTTGATAATTGCATCTGTTTGTACAAGCATAAATTATTAGAGGAGGGGAGAGAATAGAAGACTTTGTTGACTCATTGGAAAAGACTCTGATGCTGGGAGGGATTGGGGGCAGGAGGAGAAGGGGACGACAGAGAATGAGACGGCTGGATGGCTTCACTGATTCGATGGACGTGAGTCTGAGTGAACTCCGGGAGTTGGTGATGGGCAGGGAAGCCTGGCGTGCTACGATTCATGGGGTTGCAGAGAGTCAGACATGACTGAGCAACTGAACTGAACATAAATTTAAAGAGTGTGAGAATATGAGGGAGTCTTCACGGAGAAAATCACCTGAATTTTGAGTCTGAGTACAAACTGCCATGGAAGGGAGAATTTTTCAGGTCCAGAAATGGAGATGTCTGTGGCACATTGAAGATATGATAAAAAGAGCTTCTGTTCTCTTGGAAGAGAAAAGAAATTGTTGTAAAAACTGAAAAGGATCTTGAATGCAAGCACAAGGAATCTGGACTTTGTCCTATAAACAAGAGGGAATCAAAGTTAAAAGTTTGTGCCTTGAACTGATATGGACGAAGAAGCATTTAAAAAAAAATTGATTCAACAGTGGGGTGCATGATAGACTTGAAAGAAAAGATGTCTGGAAGAGAGGAAATGAGAAAAAAACAAATGTTATTGCTGTGATCACAATAGTATGGTGACCACAGGGGTTTTTGAGACCCCTGCTAATTCTGTGACCTATGAGGGCTCTCAGAGAAACACTAATATCTTTTTGAAACACTCCAAATGGCTTTGATCACTATGTGCAGATATAAACCTAATGGACTTTAGTTTTACAAAGAGGACATCCTGAGTAAGACAGAGGGCTTGCTATTTAACCAATCGAACATTCAATCTTGAAAGTTTTTTTTTTCCTAAAACAAGAACAAGAATAACATTAAGAAAACAACTGTGCTACTAAGCCCCAAGTGATGATTTGCCTAATTATTCTTACTATCAAAAATAATTGCCAAAAACTTTCATGTTTATTTGGCTTTTGTTTTGTCTTATTTTGTTATTGATTTTTAAAGCAAATAGCTCATCTGATACACCTTTTGTGCCTAGTTTTGTTGCAGATATTTTTATTCTGTTTCTTAATGAATATAAATCACATTTCAATTAAATTAATCTCAATGAATGTAATGAAATAAAATGAAACTGTAATGAGACTAATCTCATTGAAATTGTAATTTCAATGAAATTAACAATTTTTTGTTGTTTTTCATGAAATATCTTTGCCCCCTCCAATACTTAGTGCATCACTGGGTGTAACCATGGAATTTTTTTAAAGAAGATGGTCTTTTGCCTGAACAAATTAATGAAGTCCTAAGGCATTTAAGCTACATCTTCACAAATGTCCCCAGTGCATACCTCACATACAAGAAAAGGGAGTAAAGGAAAATTAGAAATAAATTCTACTTGATCAAAGACTGCATGGAGTGGGATGAACTCTGACTGTCTTCATTTGGAAAATACCATATCTTCTAGATCCCCATTAATTAAAAAAAAAATTCTTGATGGAGAATCTTGATTTATTTTTCAATGCCTTTATTTTTCCTTTATTCTGAATGTCATTGGTATCGATAAAATATTTCACTACAGTTAGTTGATCAATATATTCTAGCTCCTCAAATGTTTGAATAATAAAATCATGTTCAGATATTACATGTACAAAAGCTGCTATAGTTAGAACTTCAGATCTTCTAGACAATCAGCTAATCTTTTAGATATAGTAAAAGGAGTAGGTCATCGGCAGCAGTGCTGGTGACCAGTATTTCTCATTCTCCTTCTAGACATATAGTAATATTGCATTTCATCTCCTACTTTAAATTAGATGTAGTCATGTGACTTGTTTTGACCAATAAAATATAAATAAAACAGACATTTGCTTTTCTAGGCATAAGCCTTTAAAGTTCCCATCTGTCTGTCATGATACCAGCAACACTCCAGACAGGCTCCCTCACTTATATGCTTAAGTGAGGACAATATACATTATAACCACTATAACTCAATGTACATATAGTGTGAGCAATAAAAAAGCCTTTGTGGTTACAGACTACTAAAAGTTTATGGATGTTCTTTACCAGAACATAATCTAGCACATCTTGATTAATAAAGACATTTGAACAAGAAGAGAAGACAACTGTAACAAGAAAAGTTACAAAATGCAGCACTGGTTTAACAATTTCCCTGGTGGCTCAAATAGTAAAGAATCTGCCTGCAAGGCAGGAGACACAGGGTCAGGATTGACCAGGAGTGGATCCCTGGGTCAGGAAAATCTCCTGGGGAAGGAAATGACAACCCACTCCAGTCTTCTTGCCTGGAATATTTCATCAACAGAGGAGCCTGGCAGGCTACAGTCCATGGGATTGCAAAAAGTCGGACTAATAATTTCACTTTCAAGCAGTAATTACTTTCAGAAACTGTTATCTGTTAATCAGTGGAGAAACATCTGGTAAAACTGCCACTTGTAATAGTTTGGTAGGCAGATCATATACCCAATGAATTTCAAACATTTAGAAAAGAAGTTGGAGAAAGAAATATTTTTTGTATATAGATAGCTATTAGCCACACTTTGCAAGGCACTATAAAAAAGAGATTTCGTCAGGAAAATATTAACTGGCTTGGAAACAAAGAAGAATGCAAGTTGTCCCCAAATTCAAGAATGCAGAGAAGAGGCAAATGCTTCCCAGACCAAGATAAAATTCATAGTCTTTGATCAATAAAAACCAAGTAAAACTCAGATTCACAGGCAAGGGTCATATTAAGGGTACTCAGATAAATATCTGACTTGATGAAGGTGTCTCAGAGTGAGACTGAACTCAGCTCCTCCAAGCTCAACTGGTACAAAGTATCTGCAATAATTCAAGGTTCAGAAATAAGCAAGTGAGAAAGTTAAAAAATATTTGTTGTTCAGTTGCCCACTCCTGTCTGACTCTTTGTGACCACATGGACTGCAGCATGCCAGGCCTCTTTGTCCCTCACCATCTCCCGCAGTTTTACCAAGTTCATGTCCATTGCATTGGTGATGCCATCCAGCCATCTCATCCTCTGATGCCTCATTCTAAAAATCATGGCTATCCTAAAAACTGTTTTAGAAAGGGCTGAGGGTGGGATTGCTAGCAAGATGTACTGACAAGAATCAAATAGATAAGATATAGTATTTTCAAAGCATTTTACTGCTATTAAGAATTATCAATCTAGACTAAAAAGACTGTCATTGATCTAGGCTTAATTTAGTTCTTGAACCGTCAATCATCTACAGGCAGAAAGTAGACTTAGGAAGCCACTCAATTCTAAAAGAAAGTATTTATTCCTAAATAAATGGTTCAGATGTGCCTACAAAGAATCACAGAAAACAAAGAATTCCCAGAGGGTCACAGAGAACACTAGGCAAGAAAGCTATCCTCAGATAGTGGAACCAGTGCCCTGTGCAAGGATTTTTCTATCCCAAGGTGGTGGTATTTCAGTTACTAAGTTGTGTCTAACTCTTGCAATCCCGTGAACTGTAGCCCATCAAGCTCCTCTGTCCATGGGATTTCCCAGACAAGAATACTGGAGTGTGTTGCCAATTTGCTTATCTAGGGGATCTTCCCAACCCAGGCATCGAACACTGGTCTCCCGCATTGGCAAGTGGTCTCTGCATTGCAGGTTGGACTCTTTATCAACTGAGCCACCTGGGAAGCAATTTATGAATATTTTGACTCTATGGGGTAGTAGAATTGTTCTGTACCAGACTAACATCTACTATGTATTTTTCTTTATTCCCTTTCCAAGTCAGAATGTTTATTGAAGTTATCCTGTTTTATTATGACCAATGAATATTGGACTGTAAGAGGAAACTAACATATCTTTAATTCACATATCTCCAGATTAAAAGGAGCTATATTCAGACATGATGGACAGCCTACTACTTATTATGCAGGTGTGATAATCTATGAGATTTACACTGTCACTGGATGAGACTTATACTATCACTGGATGAGACTTGTGGGTTGTCTCCATTAGGAAAAATAAAGTGTATTTTTGCACATGGTAATAAAAAATATGGCCATTTGTTGACCAAATATTGCATTTGTCATCAACATTTTACTGGAGAAGGTACAGAATGAGTATTTCTGGCTTGCCTTCTTTCAGATTCATGGTAGGATTGTGTTTCTTTTTAATAATACAGTTTATTCAGTAAAATGTGAGTGGAAGCTATGTGGTCTTGTTAGAGTAAACATTTTTAAAGGAAATATTCTAACATATTGCTGTCCTGTTTCCATGTTAACCAGCAGTCTTAACAGCTCATGAAAGCTATATTTCCCTGGATGAAAACAGCATGAAGCAGAGCCCTGTAAACCTGAGACAACAGGTAATGTGAGGAATAAATAAACCTTTTTTGTTTGTTTTGGGCTTCCCTGGCGGCTCAGATGGTAAAGAATCCACCTGCAATGTGGAAGACCTGGGTTCAAGTCTTCCCTGAACTGGGAAGATCCCCTGGAGGAAGGCATAGCAAGCCACTCCATCATTCTTACCTGGAGAATCTCATGGACAAAGGAACCACTAAGATGTTAAGAGTTATTTGTTATTGTACGATGCGTGTGTGCTAAGTTGCTTCAGCCGTGTCTGACTCTTTGCGACTCTAAGGACTAAGCCTGTCAGGCTTCTCTGTTCATGGGATTTTCCAGGCAAGAACACTGGAGTGTTTTGCCATGCTCTCCTCCAGGGGATCTTCCCGACTCAGAGTTACTGTACTGTAACATAACCCATTTGACTATCATAAGACATACACGTATAGAAAGTCAGTGTATAGCTTACCACAAGTACTCAGTAAAGATTTGGTCATGGAACTGAATTTATGCAGGCATTTTAGTGTTTAGTAACACTAAACATTTAGCGTTTAGTAACAAAACACCAAATCTCCAGGAGATTTTGTCTAGTACCCAAACTCCAAATTAAAGAGAAAGCAATTTTGTGGATTCTCACAGCATTCAACGAAGTTCAATTCATATAATCCACAGATAAGCAGTTAGAAAACAGAAAAAGATATCAGCATAAGACTAGAGGATGTCTCAATATTATAAACAATAGAACAATAAGCAGTCTCAGGAAGCAGTGAGTTTCCAAACAAAAATAGAATGAATACCAGTTTGAGAAGGTGAAAAGAGACTTCTGCTTTGGAAGGGAAGTTGAGTGAATTGACCTTTGCATTTTATTCTGATTCAGAGATTCTGTAATCTGTAATTGTCTCCCCTCTGTCTCTTTCAAACTGACTTAAAACAAGATAGGTGGAAGCTAAGTACCTAGGCTGAAACCAAGATTTATGCTAATGCTATTAAACTTTATCATCTGACAAGTGTTATTATATGTCTGAGGTGACCCATTTTAATATTGAATTCCTGGCTAAATCCAGCCAGTGTTCCAGGTCCCACATTTCACAGTGCTTCAGGGTTCTCAGGAGGGAGGAGACCTATTTAACTGCCCACTCCAATTGTGAATTACAGACTAAATGACCTGATTATTGCCAGAATTCCTGAGGTATATCCTTTTTCAACTTGTTTCCTAGTTTTATAGAAACCACACAAAGGACTTATCAGGATATAAACATTTATGCTATAAACATGAGACAGAAGCGAGGACAGTGATTGGAACTACCAACATTTGAAGTCAGATTAAGGAGGGAGAAATGTGCAAAGGAAAGAAAATATCAGTGTTTCTAAGGAAACGAAATATCTGTGTTAGACAAGATAATTTGCCAAGCAATCATCCTAGGCATGATGAGTGTACATAAAGACCAGACAATTACTTAATAAAGGTACAAAAACAACCTTAAGATCATAATACAAGGAATAGGAAGGGAAGATAAATATCACCTAATTCTTTTATTTAACGTAATTTAGCTGTTTTCCCTTTTGGGTCCTAGCAGCTGTCTTCAAGACCAGTAACCACCATTTTTACTGTTTTAACAGGTAACATGTGTATCTCCTCTCCATTCATCATTTTACTTGACCCTCAAGGCAATCTTAAGATCTGGGAAGTGGAACAGAAAATGATAGTTGCTGACAAAAATTCATTCTCCCCTTCTTGCATAATATAAGAGTTCCTAGTTGGATACATGGCCAATGGAAAAACAGAACAAACTTCTCAATATCTCTTGGAGCTAACTATGCTGTTGTAACAAAGTTACAATGGGATATAAAGAGCATAATGGAACTTCCATAGCCCATTTTTAAAGGAAGGTCTATACTCATCTCCTTCCAAACTGCAACGTGGATGGTACAGATAGTTCTCATGAACACTGAAGATGAGAACAACATCAAAGGGGCGGACAGAACAACAAATTGGAAGGAACCTGAATATCCCCACCAGCCTTGTACTGTCTACCTCCAGACTGCTAAGTATTGCTTTTATTTTTATTGTGGTAACCAAACTTGTACTCTAATTATTAAGACAAAACAAGTATTTTTATTACCAATTTTATGAAAAAATATTGATACTCAGCTTGCTTAGAATACTTGGTCACTGGTTAGTGCCTCTTTTCAAAGAAAGTGCAGTGGAATATTTTGTTGATTTAACATATATGACTTGTTTTATATTGTCAACTACCATATCTCATTCTGGTCCAAGAAGAAAAAACAATATGCAGTGCTAGACATGAGTCCTTCATTTAGCCATATAAAAAAACTTAGAGAACTAAGAAATTTTTTTTCTGAGAATGCCTCCTATGTGGATGAGCTAATAATCCAAAAGTTTAAAGCATATTTATGTAGGGTTTTGTCAAGTATTTTATTTAAAAAGCAATAAAAAAGGGCACCCCACTCCAGTACTCTTGCCTGGAAACTCCCATGGACAGAGGAGCCTGATGGACTGCAGTCCATGGAGTAGCTAAGGTTCGGGCAAGACTGAGTGACTTTCACTTTCACTTTTCACTCTCCTGCATTGGAGAAGGAAATGACAACCCACTCCAATGTTCTTGCCTGGAGAATCCCAGGGACGGAGGAGCCTGATAGGCTGCCGTCTACGGGGTTGCACAGAGTCGGACACGACTGAAGTGACTGAGCAGCAGCAGCAGCAAGAAAGGGCAAGGAACTATTGTTTGTTCTTCTAAAAGGACATGCAAATGAATGATTTTCTAAAGGATATTTTCAATTCAGATAATGTTGCATGTACAGGTGTAACTGACCTGGGGAGCACTGAGGGATGGAATTAGATAATTTCTTGTAACCAAAACAAATTCAAAAGAGGAAAAGTTTCACCCATCTGTCATTTAGAAGTTCCACTAAAGAGAACTCTAGAACACACAATTTTCAGAAAGAAACAAGTTTTCTAGAAGAAAAAAAAAAAATCACTCTAGCAATCAAGTTTCTTGTCTTCCCTGCTTATTAACAAAGTGAATTTGTCTGTAAATCCTAGGTGGCAAAACTATGATTCATCATTTAATGATCTTTAAAGTGTGTCCTATGAAAATGAGATGTGGGTGAACAAGGTTAAAGTTCACAGTAATAAAGTAGATCAATAATTTTCATGCTCTGAACAACTGGATTCCTTTTCAATGAAATGAGACCCTGATAAGTTACAGAAATACTTGATATAATTTTACACGTTTTTTATGACTAAAACATCTATTCCTTCTTATTTTTCCTTTTTAATGATGTTTCTATGCTTCTCTTATATGTTTACAGTTCTTGTACTCTGTGTTCTCAGAATAATATCTTTTTTAAAAATTGGAGTATAATTGCTTTACAATGTTGTGTTACTTTCTGCTGCACAGTGAAGTGAATCAACCACATGTATATAAATATCCCTTCCCTCTTGGACTTCCCTCCCTCCATCCCCATCCTATCCATCTAGGTTATCACAAAACAGGTGCTATATAGCGAGTTCCCACAGCTATCTATTTTACACATGGTAGTGTATTTATGTCAAACCTAATCTCCCAATTCATCCCACCCTCCCTTTCTGTAAAGAACAATCTCTTATTTACTCTTATAAACTATATTATTTCCTTCTGCATTTACTTAATAAATAACTTCTATTCAAAAATTATTACAAATTGATTATTATTGTCAACCATTCTGACCCATATCTACCCACCTCCTCTTTTCACCTGTTACCAGATTCAGACATTCAGTTCATAGCACATTTGACACAGGAGGGGCAAGGAGAAAAACTATTCTTCTTGCTACTGATTCTGGAAAAGAGAGAAACTGGCAGCTTGACTTATAATGACATTTTTAATCAACCTATGAATTGCTAATAGTTTGCTATTATTCTGATCTCTATTGATACTTTTCCTTTAGAAGTCAGTCAACGAAAATATAAGTGGCTATTATATACCAAGTACTGCAGACAAATTGGGAATACAATAGTAATCACGGCAGAGTGAACTTGTATTGGATACACATTCTCCTTTTGTCTTTTTCCTTTTTCACTTGAAAACTGGCACTTACTGGTTTTGCTTCTTGATCTTGTTTTGATCTTGAACATGTTCATAACTTAGAATGAGGACAGAGGACATATTCTGTTTAGTGAATTGAAACTATCACGAAGACTTCATTATTCAGTGCCTCAGAAGCTTCATTTCTCACCATTACTC
The DNA here is from genome assembly GCA_006410615.1 of Neotragus moschatus. Classification (NCBI taxonomy): domain Eukaryota; kingdom Metazoa; phylum Chordata; class Mammalia; order Artiodactyla; family Bovidae; genus Neotragus; species Neotragus moschatus. Next base: position 591,711 of record SJYA01001559.1, on the reverse strand, counting down.
TTTAAAGAGCTTGTGAATTTTGTTTTGTTGTTTTTTCTTTAGGAGGTGGCAAGTTATGTGTGAACATTTCGTGTTTGCTAGTCTCTTTCTAAGCTAATTTGTATTCACTGAAATCTCTTGTTGAAATGCATGTGCTACACACCTATTTGTGTACTA
>SJYA01001559.1:528370-591395 GCA_006410615.1 Neotragus moschatus | reverse complement strand
TGCTACACACCTATTTGTGTACTAGAGGCACACAAATAGGAGTACTGCCTTGATAGGCAGCAAAAATAATGTCAATACAGTCATCCTTTTCTTGGCGTGAATGTTCCTTAGCAGATGTTTTATTATAATTTTACATTCCATATTCTATGGATTTTATGTGTGTTATCACATTGAGATTTTTTTCTAGTTTAACCAGTATTATATATGTTCTGCCATTATAACAAGAGCTAATTAGAAATATCTACTATTTATAATATTTCTTAAAAGTGAATTTTTACTCAAGAGTCAGTTTTGCTCCAAGTTTCCTAGATCATTTGGTAGCTAAAATTCTGTGTGTTTAAGAAAAGAAAACAAGCTATGGTCTGGAAAGAATAAATCGTAAAAACTAGTAACGGTCTATGAAGAAATTAATTTTAATAAAGTTTAAATTATGACTTTCAGATGTTATTTTGATTTTTAAAAGTAAACACTAATAAAGTTATAAAACCTATAGGACAAAAACAAAAGGAAAAAATGTTAGTTTTTTTCTTAAGATAGAGTAGAAAGGAATTCTATCAATTGATATTACCTTACACAGTATGCATTTCATATTTATTTCCCCAAGGTCTCTAGGATCTAATTTTCTTTGTGTGTAAAGGCAAGAAAAAATGTTTTTCTGTTTTACAAGATAGTTTTGTAAGGACACCTTATGATTGAGAATCAATTAAGAGTACTTTTTTTCTCCTGCGGAGTCAACAGAAATAGACTGAAGCATAGCTTTGCCCTTTCATCAACAGTGAAAATAGACCAATATGTATTTCAAAATCTGGTGCTTGATATAAGGAGTAATAAAAATCCAGTAAAGCCCTTAAATGATTTGATACTGTTATGTGAAAAAAAAAATTAGTTAAAATAGTATATCTGGATAAAATAAATATTACTTAAAGAAATAACACAAAAATGTAATAATCATTTTAGAGAGATTTATAAAAACCTAAACTATAAAGGAATAAAGAACAGGAAAAAAAATGAGGGTTCTGAGTTCTCATTCTGGGCATGCTACTTCCTCTATACAATTTGAACTATTGGCACCTTGTCCTTCAATTTTATTTCATGTAAATGAATGATCAGAGTGTTCAGTTTCTTGATGCTGTATTAAAATCAGCCCAGTCCTCCTCCAAATGTTTAGCTGGGATCACCAAAGCCATCTCTCTGCAAGTCCAACCAAGCAAAGAGAGCAACTAGTACAGTTCTGACAGGGAAGTCTAAAATCAGTCCGAATTGAAGTACTAGCGTTAGTCCTGAGAAAGCATGTGCACATAAGAGTGCTGACTTTATTTTCTTCAATATATTTTATTCTCCCAATTTTTATAATTGAGACTCTCCAGTGGTTTGCGACTGGGTACCCTATTTCCTGGGCTTCCCAGGTGGCGCTAGTAGTAAAAGCCCACTTGCCAAGGCAAGAGACATGCCAGATGCAGGTTCAATCCCTGAATCTGGAAGATCCCCTGGAGGAGGGCATGACAACCACTCCAGTATTCTTGCATGGAGAATCCCTTGGACAGAACAGCCTGGCAGCCTACAGTCTAAAGGGTTGCAAAGAGTCAGACATGACTGAAGCAATCTAGCACGCACACACGCACACACTGTCTTCTATCTGAAGATAGATTGCTAAGAGTCTGTGTGTCTGGGCTCTGACCACTGTCTATTTCTTATAAGACCCACTTCCAAGTCATCATATTCAACCCCTACTTTCACTCATCTATCTCCAACCCAGATTAGAATCTTTCCTTGGGTGGGCTGATGCTTCTGAGTTAAAATAAGAGGGCTACCCCTTTTTCAACTTGACCTTAAGTTGTGCCAGTGGACGACGCACAAGATGAAACAGTGGCAAAGCTGGTTTAGATCAGACATGCTCAAACACAAATCATCAACACAATGTCTACACAATATTTGGTATCCTAATGAAAATGGCCTTTAAATGAGCAACTTAATTTTTAAAAATACACAAAATGCAGATGATCAGAGTTGACACAAACAGTGATAAGAAAGGTTGATAGCATTTACCCTTGAAAATATGATGAGAATGGTACTTTACCTATGTGGACCTTAACTCCAGTCAAATTATGAGAGAAAAAGATCAGACAACTCTTAGTTAAAGAACATTCCACCAAGTACTCCCCAAAATTGTCAAGGTCATTATAGATTAGGAAAATCTGAGAAACTGTCACAGCCAAGAGGAGCCTAGGGAGACATGACAGATAAATGTGATGTGGAATCCTAGAAGAGAAAATAGACATTAGGTAAAAACTAAGAAAACCTGAATAAAGTACAGATTTTAGTAAAAGATATAAATATACCAAAATATATTAACATAAGCTATTAATAAAGGAAATTGAGTTTATGGGAATTAGCTGTACTATCTCAGCAACTTTTCTATAAATTTGTTCTACAACAGTAAAACTGTTCTATAAAAGTAAATTTAACAAAGTAATACATAAAAAATTTATCAAAATATTATACAAAAGAGTTATGTTGGCTAATTATAAAACTTATAATCTGTAGACCTATAAGGCATAGAACTTTTAACCATTTATCATTTATTTATTATTATTATTTTTTTTTTACTTTACAATATTGTATTGGTTTTGCCATACATCAACATGAATCCACCACGGATGTACACATGTTCCCCATCCTGAACCCCCCTCCCACCTCCCTCCTCATACCATCCCTCTGGTTCATCCCAGTGCACCAGCCCCAAGCATCCTTTATCCTGTATCAAATCTGGACTGGCACAGAACTATGACTATAAGAAGTCATAGTCATAGACTATGACTATGTCATTTCATTTTTCTGGACCCTAACACAGTCATTCTTCTGGACCCTGACTCTGTTTTAAATGTATTTTTCAAGGCAAAGACTACAAATGACCAAGTTGAAACTGGAAAAATACAATTAATGATCATATCCGTGGAAAAAATTCAATGAAGGCAAAGATGCCATGTAAAAAATAACTGAGAAAATGAAATTCATGATATCAAAATGTCACTCATACGTTATCCTAGCTTAGAACAGTTGCAAATATGTCAGTATCAGATCTTAATGTAATAGAAAAGTTCCAAAACAGAAATCTAGGAACATAAAACATGTGAGAATATATATTGTCACATTTACATATATATGTGTGTTTGTCTCTTACAATTTCATAGAAAATAAAAGAAAACCAGATTTTAAAAATACGTATTAATAGCCATCCTAGAAGAAAAAGATGAAATTTAACTTATGCAAACTTAACTTATGCAAATTTTCAGAACACATCAAGCAGAGAGAAAATGAAGAGAATCTAAAATTTTTAAGATTAAAAAAAATGACTCAGCCTATTCCATCCTCTTTTATTCTAGCCTGCTGTGAGTTGTCAGAGAAAGTCACAATGGGAATACATGTCGGTTCTTGTTACTCCTCTGGTCTGGGCTTAGGAAATCATACGTTGGAACAATGGACTAAAGGTCAGAGAAAGGGATAACTCACTTTGTTGCTTCCTCTCCTGGTGCTGCATTAGGAAAATAACAACAGACTTGAAGTCAAATATTTAATTCTTCAAGAAGAAAAGAATACTCAGACTGTGTCCATTTAGTAATATGACTGAATTTTATAGCTAACATGTATTGGTTTAATGATAATGTAGGGAGATTCTGTTAAGTGATTAAAGTCTATTACCTCCATTCAAAGTTGCAATAGCTCTATGTAACAGCTCTATGTGCAAACCTTCTCGAGGCCTCTTAGCAGTAAATAGGGAGGCTGGGGTTAGAATCCAAGTGTTTCTCACTCTTGTCACTGCTGGTCAAAAGCTATCTTTTTAGAGTAATTATTTGACATAATTTACTGTTCAATTTGGAGAAATAAGTTCATTAAAAGATTTAATTATCTTTTTGAAGAATTTATTGACTGAATTATTTTAGTATATATCACATACAATTTCATTGTTGCTTAAAAAACACAAATTATAATATTTAATTTATCTTGAAGAGAAACATATATTGGAGAAGGAAATGGCACCCCACTCCAGTACTCTTTCCTAGAAAATNGCGTGAGTCTGAGTGAACTCCGGGAGTTGATGATGGACAGGGAGGCCTGGCGTGCTGGGATTCATGGGGTCGCAAAGAGGTGGACATGACTGAGCGACTGAATTGAACTGATGCGAAGAACTGACTCATTGGAAAAGACCCTGATGCTGGGAAGATTGAAGGCAGGAGGAGAAGGGGATGACGGAAGATGAGATGGTTGGATGGCATCAATGACTCAGTGGACATGAGTTTGATTAAACTCTGGGAGTTGGTGATGGACAGCGACGTCTGGCGTGCTGCAGCCCATGGGATTGCAAAGAGTCGGACACGACTCAGCGACTGAACTGAACTGAGACAAATAGTGACAGGTCTTCCTAAATCTTTTCAATGGGATGACACAAGGAAAGTAGAGGTAGTAATAATTGTCTGCAAAAAAATCTCAGCAAACACAAGTGATAATGCTAACAGAGTGTTCGTGTTTGAGCTTATGCTCTGTCATGTCCGATTCTCTGTGACTACAGCCTGCCAGGCTCTTCTGTCCATTTCTGCGCAGGAAAACTGGAGTGGATTGCCATTTTCCCCTGGAGATCTTCCCAACCCAGGGATCAAATATGCATCTCTTGTATCTCCTACATTTGCCAGTGAATTCTTGACCAACTACACCACCTGGGAAGCCCTGCTAGCAGAGAGTACTTATGTCCTTTAATGCTGTCATTGCAAAAAATTTCACTGTGATTCCTGCTTTAACCATACTAGGATAATGCCTTTAAAATCAAGGTCATAAAATGACTAAAAGCTAAACTCTTATCAAAAAAGAGTGAATGACAAATGCGAGTACTGTGATTCCGTTCATACTACTGTACTCCTCTCTAATATAGTCCTGCATTCTGGTATTCACTTTTTTATGCACTCTCCTTCCCTTGAGTCACTGGACCTAGTGATACGCTTCTAATAGATAGAATTTGGCAAAAGTAATGGGATAGCACTTCCACAATTAGGTTACAAATAGACCATGACTTCCATCACTTCCTCTCTCTCGTTCTCTCCCACTTTCACTCTCATGCCCACCCGTTCTCTTTCCCTCTTTCTGGCTTGCTCTAGAGAAGTCAGATGTTATGCAAGCTTCCCCATGGAGAAGCCCATGTGGCAAGAAACTGATTATCTCAGGCAAACAGCCAGCAAGAACTTGAGATCTGGCAACAGCAAAGTGTGTGAGATTGGAAGCAGATTCTCCTGAAGTTGAGCTTTGGGACAGCAAGATCTTGGATAGATGAAAACTATCTGCACTTCACAAGTCATTCTCTATGCAAACATCTTTCCTTCAACATAGAAAACTCAAGACACAAAGTCTCTAGGAGACAAGTATAAACATCTCTAATCCTGAAACATAGTTGAGCTCAGGGTATCCTTTTGAAATTTTAAGTTTCATTGAGTGATCAATTAAGTGATCAATTTTATATCAATCAGTGTAAAATTTTCTAATATTTCCAATAGCAGTGACTAAAGTCAATAAATCAATTTCATAATTTTCAATATTCTACTTCTATTTTGACAAAAACATGCAAGCAAGTTGCCCTTCTATACTTTGTTTCTGACACAATTTTTGCAATTCCAGCTCCCTTGAGTATTTAGGTAAGCTTGAAATCTCCATGGACATTGACTAGAGTGAATTTTAATAACTATACAATATGCTATATTTGGTGAGCAAAGAAGGAAAACTATACCAGCTTGTTTCCTGATTGGCGAGGAATGCCAAACTCAAAAGCCTTCTAGGTCAAACTCCCTAGTTATTGTATAGTACTTTCACAAATCACTGAAACTACATCTTCATTTTGAAAAATTGCCATGGTAATTTCTAGGGAATATACATGTGCAGGAAAAAAGAAAAGAAAATTACTACTATGAAAAAATAGTATAAAAATGGTGAGAGGGGTTTCAGGATGGGGAATACTTGTACACCCATGGCTGATTCATGTCAATGTATGGCAAAACCACTACAATATTGTGAAGTAATTAACTTCCAATTAAAATAATTAATTTTTGTAAAAAATTACTAAAAGGAATGTTTATAACAGGCTTATTTCTAAATGATGTCAGATAAAAAATAAGAAGCCAAATCCTTCCAAACATCCTTGACATCCAAGCCAACATCCTTGACATAGACTATACCTATAAGAAGGGATCTGGGTAAGTACCCCAGGGGGGAAAAAATGCAAATTTCTTCCATGTAAGTATCAACGCTTATAGCTAAATCCCTAGAATAATTGAACAGTGAGAAGATATTTATTTTTACTCTCTGAAATAGGTTAGGTTTAATTATTTTGCTATCTATCAAAATTAAATAAAAGTGGGACAGGGTTCTTTTGTTGTTGAAAACCACACATTTTAGGTGGGGTTGTGACAGCTTTGGATGCTACAATGGTTAAGGGTTTGCCACTAAGAAGAATAATCACACCAAAACAGTCTTATTTCCAACCTGATCACCTCCTCTCCTCAGAACAAACCAAAGATTAGCCTCAAAATTACTCATGTCCAAATTTAGTTGAATCAGAATATGGAGAAGGTAACCTCCCAGACATTGTTTAAAACAACAGAGCAATTGGTCAGCAATTAATGAAGCCTAAATTTGAGTATAATAACAAATGAGATGTACAGTTTAACAGAGAGACCAGGAGAAGAGACAGTCAATGTCATCTTGATTAAACCACAGTCACCCCCAAAGTGAGTATGTGCACACCCAAGATTACATGCATCCTCTGAGAAACAAAATCAAACACTTCACACTGAGGGAAATAGGCTTCACAAAAATAGTCTAGTCAAGGCACAAAACAAATAAAAGCACAAACAACAAAAACAATCTCCAGGGAGGGGATAGGAGAATCAGTATACAGAGTTGCTACAATATATTACCTAAAATGTGTGGTTTTCAACAATAGCAAAAAAACAAAAAAAACAAAAAAAAAACCAAACTTGTGCTATATTAAAAAAAAAACAGGAATGTGTGACTCATACATACTTTTTAAAAAGCAAGCAACTAAAACTGTCTGGGGAATAGACCAGATGTCAGCTATAACAAAGCCTTCAAAGTATCTTTTATAAATATATTCAAAGAACTAAGGAAACCGTGCTTAAAGAAATAAATGCCTAACCAAATGTCATTAAAAATATAGACATTATAGAAAAATCAAGAAAGTCTAGAGTTGAAAAGTACAATAAATGAAGAACTCAGTGGTAGGTTTGAACTTCAAGAAGAAAGAATAGTTGAACCTGAAGATATATCAATAATTATACAATTCAAAAAGATAGGAAATAGAATTTTTAAAAATGAACACAGCCTCAGAGCAATATAAAACCCTTTGTATGCTATGTATATTATAGCATACATATAATAGGAGTACCAAAAGAAGTGGAGAAAGGAAATGGAACAGAAAAAAAATGCAAAGAAAAATTGTCTGGAAACTCCCCAGATTTATTGAAAACCTTTTATCAATACAGGCAAAAATGAACTCCAAGTNACAGTGAGAAGTTATTTATTTTTACTCTCTGAAATAGGTTAGGTTTAATTATTTTGCTATCTATCAAAATTAAATAAAAGTGGGACAGGGTTCTTTTGTTGTTGAAAACCACACATTTTAGGTGGGGTTGTGACAGCTTTGGATGCTACAATGGTTAAGGGTTTGCCACTAAGAAGAATAATCACACCAAAACAGTCTTATTTCCAACCTGATCACCTCCTCTCCTCAGAACAAACCAAAGATTAGCCTCAAAATTACTCATGTCCAAATTTAGTTGAATCAGAATATGGAGAAGGTAACCTCCCAGACATTGTTTAAAACAACAGAGCAATTGGTCAGCAATTAATGAAGCCTAAATTTGAGTATAATAACAAATGAGATGTACAGTTTAACAGAGAGACCAGGAGAAGAGACAGTCAATGTCATCTTGATTAAACCACAGTCACCCCCAAAGTGAGTATGTGCACACCCAAGATTACATGCATCCTCTGAGAAACAAAATCAAACACTTCACACTGAGGGAAATAGGCTTCACAAAAATAGTCTAGTCAAGGCACAAAACAAATAAAAGCACAAACAACAAAAACAATCTCCAGGGAGGGGATAGGAGAATCAGTATACAGAGTTGCTACAATATATTACCTAAAATGTGTGGTTTTCAACAATAGCAAAAAAACAAAAAAACAACAAAAAAAAACAAAACCAAACTTGTGCTATATTAAAAAAAAAACAGGAATGTGTGACTCATACATACTTTTTAAAAAGCAAGCAACTAAAACTGTCTGGGGAATAGACCAGATGTCAGCTATAACAAAGCCTTCAAAGTATCTTTTATAAATATATTCAAAGAACTAAGGAAACCGTGCTTAAAGAAATAAATGCCTAACCAAATGTCATTAAAAATATAGACATTATAGAAAAATCAAGAAAGTCTAGAGTTGAAAAGTACAATAAATGAAGAACTCAGTGGTAGGTTTGAACTTCAAGAAGAAAGAATAGTTGAACCTGAAGATATATCAATAATTATACAATTCAAAAAGATAGGAAATAGAATTTTTAAAAATGAACACAGCCTCAGAGCAATATAAAACCCTTTGTATGCTATGTATATTATAGCATACATATAATAGGAGTACCAAAAGAAGTGGAGAAAGGAAATGGAACAGAAAAAAAATGCAAAGAAAAATTGTCTGGAAACTCCCCAGATTTATTGAAAACCTTTTATCAATACAGGCAAAAATGAACTCCAAGTAGGATAAATACAAAAAGATCCACACTCAGGTACATCATAGTAAAACCTATGAAAACCAAGAAAAAGAAAATCTTGAAAGTGGCAAGAGAAAAACAACTCATTACATGCAGTTGAATTTCACCTAATCAAGAAATGATCTCATGATCTGGCCAAAGGTGGCCAGAAGGCACTTGAATGACACAGTCAAAGTGCTGAAATAGTCAAAGTGCTGAGGGAGATGGGGGGAAGCTTCAAAAGGAAGCGATATACATATCCCTATGGCTGATTCAGGTTGAGGTTTGACAGAAAACAACAAAATTCTGTTAAGCAATTATCCTTCAATAAAGAACAATTCTTTTAAGTGTTAAAATAAAAAGCTATTAACCAAGACTCCAGCAAAATTGTTTCTCAAAAGTGAAGGTGAAATAAAGATATTCTCAGATAAAGAAATACTGAATGAATTTATTTCTAGCAAGGCCACCTTACAAAAGAATAAAATAAGATCCTAAAGAAAATTCTTCAAGCTGAAAGCAAGTTACCCCGGATGAAAATTCACACACACAAACACACATAGCACAAGTAAATACAGTTAAATAATTATAAAAATAAAACAGTATAAACACATCTTTTCTTTTATATATCCTTAAATGATTTTAAAACTGATTGTATAAAACAATATGCATATAATTATATGTGGGGGGCCTATACACACAGAAATGTAGTATATTGATAACAGCACAAAAGTTGTGGGTGGTTAGCAAATTTATATCAGAGCAAGGAAATGATACCAGATGGAAAATTTTATCCGCAGGGAAAAAAGATGTAGAGAATCAGAAACAGCACAAAGGATGGTAAATATATGAATTTATAAATATATATTTACTCTACTTTCTTTTATCAGCTTCTTTAACAAATATAAATTATATAAATTAATAATTATAACAGTGTCTTACTAGATTTTATATATATATATATATATATATATATGTAGTATATATAACAGTAATAGGACAAAAAGAATTAAGGGGGGATAGAGCTATATTCATTATAGTCAAACCTGAAAATAATCCAAATGCCCACCAATAGGAGAATGGATAAGCAAAATGAAGCATATTCATACCATAGAATATTACTGTTGACCTTGAACAATGTGTAGGTCAATCCACTTATATACCTGTAGCAGTATTCCATATCTATGTTTCCTCCCCAACTTCAGATTCAATCAACCATCAACCATGTAGGACTTGTAGTATTTAATACTTGGGAAAATAACCATATAAGAGTAAATCTATGCAGTTCAAACTGATATTATTCAAGGATCAATTGTACTCAGGAATAGTAGCCCATTGGTCTGCTATGGGCAACCCCAGACTTGGAGATGGCTGAGGTTAAATCCGCCACATGTTTACATGCTTCCTAGCCTACATATTGATTAGTCTGAGAATCAGGACATGGCAATGTTTTCAGGGGCAGTTCAATAGGCCAGTATGGGTATCAGGAGGAGACAGAAACACAGGAAATAAGCAGAGTTGCAAAGAGTATTACTATTACTACTACTACTACTGCTATTGCTTCTACTACTAACACTACTATCATACACTACTTTCAGACATATCTGTACTTTTAAAAGAAACTTTTGAAAGTAAATAAATTTCAAGGTCAAGCAAAATACAATCGAAAAATAAATAAATAAAAAACCACCTGGGACTGAAATGGTGGATTGATAGGTAGTGGAATTAAATTTTTCACTTTATCTTCCCTTTCAAATATATCTTGTAAGTGATTCATTCATAGTGAACATCACTTAGTTCAAAACCCTGATGCAGGAATCACATAGCTGTGGTCCTGAAATTTAACTCATCTTGAGTCCCTTTGAAAAAAGAAGATTCAAATGTCTTCACCAAGAAATTCTACTAATGATGTGGAGAGAGATCCAATAATCCATATTTTTAAGAGGCCCTGATGAGTCTGATGTACAGCCAGACTGAGAACTGACTGCCATGGAAACTACAAAAATGTATTAAGATAAATTCCCTGCAGTCTTCAATCAGCCTCAAACACAAACTTGGGTAAATCATTAGCGACATCCTTTGTCATTCATTCAAATTTGAGCCAGTGCCTTATGATACAAAAGGCACTTGAAACCCTTTCCTTCAGTACTTTTAATATCTTCTAGGCAAATAGAGACCATGAGAGTAGAGTCTGTCAGTTTTCAGGTGTGTGTTATCTGAAACACAGAAATAAGCATTGATATAAAGGAAGAGTGAATAATTACTAACTGTCCCCAGTTTTGTGGAAATCCTGAGCATTTCCATGGCTGAGATCTGTGCTCGAAATAACTACAAATGATGCTTATTCTCCAGAGTACTGTAAATCTCTTTCTTAGCACACAGTTCTCACGGTCTTTTTGGAATAGTGTAATCTTCCACAAAGCTCCCATTAATCTGCCTTTGGAGAAGGAGTGTTTCAAGGAAAGGATAGTCTGTCAGCAGGTTAGTGATCATTTTCTGCCCTTGGGATCCTAGAGAAGGCCAGCTTATGAATCTTTAAGTCGTGACCGTTATGCGTCAGAAGATGCTCATCAGTTTTGGCCGCTTTCTGATTATAATACATTTTGAGGGATGTCACACTTCAGTGGAAGTCCACATTTACTCAAAACACATAACCTTTGCAATTTTCCCTGAAGGCTGCACACCTTAGATATTTCCCCATTTTTTTCATAATGGAAAGATAGGATCTAAAGTAACTCATTTTTCATTAAAAATATAAGTGGAACATAATACCATGGTATATCATCTTATGCTTCAAGGGTATAGAGGTCACTCTTCTAAATATGTGTTTAGGTTCTAGAAAAAAAGACTAAAAAAAATACACTGTTAAAAACAAATATTTCCTTTGTTTTAAAATGAAACTGTAGGCTTCTTTCCAGATAAAGTAATTGCTCCATTCCAGTCATAATTTTAAAATGTGTCTAAGATTGTTTCTTATGCTTTCAGCTCATACATTGTGGTGTTAGTGTTTTCACAGATAAGATTTTAGACGATTTGGGATTTGGAGGATTTCTCTTTAGTGATAGATAACAGAAAGTGAATCTAGTGAATGAGAAGATTACAAAGGTGGGAGAGATGGCAGGTGAAACAGTACACACCAATAAGGAAGGGATGTGAAAAAGAAGTGAAAGATGAAAATGGGAGTGTGTTAGTTGCTCAGTGTGAACAACTCTTTGTGACCCCATAGACTGTAGCCCACCAGGTTCCTCTGCCCATGGAATTCTCCAGGCAAGAATACTGGAATGGGTAGGCACTCCCTTCTTCAGGGGGTCCTCCAGAGCCAGGGATCGAACCAGGATCTCCCACATTATAGACAGATTCTTTACCATCTGAGCCACCTGGGAAGATCCAAGAAAGAAACAGGCACTTGAAATTTAAGGACCACATACTATAAATTGACTGATCAAGATATAATAGAGAGAAGGGATGAACTGGAAGGTTTATTGACCTAATTATCTTTATTGGATGCTTGTTACTTATAGTGTAGAAATAAAATGTCAGAATACACTAACTAGAGGGTCTAGGAAATATATAATTAAATATGTCATACCTAAGTATATCTAAACAGAGACTATTAAAAAGGCAGAAGGTAAATCTACTGGAAGGGCTTCCCAAGAGGATGAAGCCAGGGTAGGTGCCAAGGAGAATGCCAACACTAGGAATAGGATGAACGCCAGAAATCTCTTCTTCAACCTCAGTAAAGACTGTGTCTCTGACAGACATAATATTGACACTCAGTTTTGGTTTAAAACAAATAAGCATTTTGTGAATACACAAATACAACAACCTGAGAGGTAAGCAAATATTAGACCCAATTTTATAGATGAATTATAGAAACAGAGGCTGACTGAAGAACCTCAACCCTTACCACACTAGGTAAAACTTACTGATCCTGGAATATGAAAGAGAAATCAGGACCACACATGAAGCTATCCTATCTCACCATGACACTCCAAGTTTTCTGACATTGTTCCTAAACAATGAACATATCAAAACATTGTACTTGACGTGATAAGGAATTATATATATATATAATCTGGTTCCTACCATTATGTGTGTGTGTGAATCACTCAGTCATTTCTGATTCTTATCATTAAAGAGGTTACAATTTGATATTTGTATATCTATATGATGCTAGGGTATAGTAGGTAATTTGAATTTTGCCTGATCAAAACGGTGGAGTAGAAGGACATGTGCTCAACTTCTGCCAGAACACAAAAATCACAGCTGATTCAGATACGACCTAATCAAATCCTTTATTATACAGTGGGGGTGATGAATAGATTCAAGGGATTAGATCTGATAAATAAAGTGAAAGTGAAGTTGCTCAGTCATGTCAGACTCTTTGTGACCCCATGGACTGCAGCCCACCAGGCTCCTCCGTCCATGGGATTCTCCAAGCAAGAATACCGGAGTGGGTTGCCATTTCCTTCTCCAGGGGATCTTCCCGACCTAGGGATCGAATCCCAAGTCTCCCACATTGCAGGCAGACGCTTTTACTTCTGAGCCACCAGGGAAGCCCCAATAAGCCTCTGAATAAGCTGTGATTTTTGTGTTCTGGCAGAAGTCGAGTACATGTCCTTCTACTCCACCATTTTGATCAGGTGATGAATAGATTCAAGGGATTAGACCTGATAAAGAGAGTACCTGAAGAACTATAGATGGAGGTTCGTAACATTGTATAAGAGGTGGTGACCAAAACAATCCCAAGAAAAAGAAATGCAAGAAGGCAAAATGGTTGTCTGAGGAGGCCTTATACTGCTGCTGCTAAGTTGCTTCAGTCGTGTCCGACTCTGCGCAACCCCATAGACGGCAGCCCACCAGGCTCCCCCGTCCCTGGGATTCTCCAGGCAAGAACACTGGAGTGGGTTGCCATTTTCTTCTCCAATGCATGAAAGTGAAAAGTGAAAGTAAAGTCACTCCGTCATGTCCGACTCTTCGCGACCCAGTGGACTGCAGCCTACCAGGCTCCTCCCTCCATGGGAGCTTCCAGCCAAGAGTACTGGAGTGGCTTATAAGTAGCTGAAAAAAGAAGAAAAGTGAAAGGCAAAGGAGTGAGAGGGTAACGGACAGGAAGGCCAGGGGTCTCCAAACAGAGGAAATAGCCTGCAAGTGTCAGACATTTTTCTCTCTCTTAAGCGGCAGGAGGAAACAAACTAGCAATATTTTTTCCTTCTCTATACAAATTTAAAAGGAGGTTTCTCTTAAAATACTGTGTTGCCATAATGACACCTGGTTTCACCTGAAGTTAACTATTCTCAAACCTAGAGATAACCAATGCCTTTTTCTTATGGAAATGTTTGTCTTCAGTTCAGTTCAGTTCAGTTCAGCTCAGTCGTGTCTGACTCTTTGTGACCCCATGAATCGCAGAATGCCAGGCCTCCCTGTCCACAAATGTTTGTCTTAAGCTATGCTAATGTACTATGCATTTACCCCCAAACTCTGTCTTCAAGTCGGTTTGGCCTTTTGGCTCAGAACCTACTTGACAAACCAGTATGTTATATTCAGATATTGTTCCCCTAATCTATGTAAATGAAACTATTTGTATGGTGATCTGCCCTTCTTCAAGATTCAAGTTAATCATTTTATGGCCCAGGATGAACCATTTGGTGCCAAGATTATCCCAAAATGCATCTTATGGGTGAGGGGCCTGGTGCCATTCATTCCTTTCTTTCATTAACAGACTGCTAATGACTATATAACATCCAGCTGAAGACTAGCAGGGGGATACTCTTTCTGCCCCCTTCTGATGCCTCTGTCAGAAGGTTTCTCTTTCTCCTTTATACTTTAATAAAACTTTATGACACAAAAGCTCTGAGCGATCAAGTCTTGTCTCTGGCCCCGAACTGAATTCTTCTCCTCCAGGGGCCAAGAATCCCGGCGTCTTTGCGTGATTCAACAAAGTTATACCCAAATGAATGCAGAGTTCCAAGAATAGCAAGGAGAGATAATAAAGCCTTCTTAAGTGAACAATGCAAAGAAATAGAAGAAAGCAATAGAATGGGAAAGACGAGAGATCTCTTCAAGAAAATTAGAGATACCAGGGAATATTTCATGCAGTGAAGGGCACAACAAAGGACAGAAATGTCAAGAACCTAACAGAAGCAGAAGAGATGTGGCAAAATACACAGAAGAACTATACAAAAAAGGTCTTAATGACCCCGACAACCATAATGGCGTGGTCACTTATCTAGAGCCAGACATCTTGGAGTGTGAAGTCAAGTGGGCCTTAGAAAGCATTACTATAAACAAAACTAGTGGAGGTGATGGAATTCTAGCTGATCTATTTCAAATCCTAAAAGATGATGCTGTGAAAGTGCTGCACTCAATATGCCAGCAAATTTGGAAAACTCTTTCAGCAGTGGCCACAGGACTGGAAAAGGTCAGTTTTCATTCCAATCCCAAAGAAGGGCAATGTCAGAGAATGTTTAAATTACCATACAGTTACATTCATTTCACATGCTAACCAGGTAATGCTCAAAATCCTTCAAGCAAGTCTTAGCAGTAAGTGAACTGAGAAATTCCAGATGTACAAGCTGGATTTAGAAAAGGCAGGAGAAGTAGGCAGAGATTAATCTAAATTTTCAACATCAGTTAGATCATAGAAAAGTCAAAGGAACCGAAGAAAAATCTGTTTTTACTTCATTGACTATGCTAAAGCCTTTGACTGTGTGGATCACAGCTGTGGAAAATTCTTAAAAAGATGGGAAAAGCAGACCACCTTAACTGTATCCTGAGAAACCTGTAGGCAGGACAAGAAGCAACAATTAGAACTGAACATGGAACAATGGGTTGGTTCAAAATTAGGAAAGAACTATGACAAGACTATATATTGTCACCCTGCTTATTTAACTTTTATGCAGATTACATAATGCAAAATGCTGGGCTGGATGACTCACAAACTGGAATCAAGATTGCCAGGAGAAATAACAACCTCAGACACACAGATGATACCTCTTTAAAGTGATAAGGAACTAAAGTGCCTCTTGATAAAACTTATAAAAGAGGGTGAAAAAGCTGGCTTAAAGCTCAAAATTCAAACAATGAAGATCATGGCATCTGCTCTCATCATTTCATGGCAAATAGATGGGGAAACAATGGTAACAGTGAGACACTTTATTTTCTTGGGCTCCAGAATCACTGCAGATGTTGTCTGTAGCCATGAAGTTAAAAGATGATTGCTCCATGGAAGAAAAGCTATGACCAACCTAGACAGTGTATTAAAAAGCAGAAACATTACTTTGCTAACAAAGTTCCATATAGTCAAATATATGGTTTTTCTAGTAGTCATGTACAGGTGTGAAAGGTGGACCATAAAGAAGGCTAAGTGCCAAAGAAATGATGCTTTCAAAATTCTGGTTTTGGAGAAGACTCTTGAGAGTCCCTTAGACAGCAAATAGATCAAAGCAGTCAATAGTGAAGGAAATCAACTCTGAATATTTATTGGAATGCCTGATGCTGAAGCTGAAGCTCCAGTACTTTGGCCACTTAATGTGAAGAGCTCTTTGGAAAAGACCCTGATGCTGGAAAAGATTCAGGGCAGGTGAAGTAAGGAGTAACAGAGAATTAGATGGTTGAATGGCATCACCAACTCAATGGACATGAGTTTGAGCAAATGCCAAGAGGCAGTGAAGGACAGGGAAGCCTGGTTCATTGCACTCCACTGGGCTGCTAAGAGTCAGACATGAATTAGCTATGGAACAGCAACAACAACAACAACTTATTAATTTAGCAATTGGGGTAATTGTTTAAATTCTTTATCTTGCAAACCAACCTTTCAGGTTGTTAATACTAGAGATATCATATATTATTAGTTTAGTACATACCAAACCTTCAATAAATGGTAGCTATTTTTATGTATTTACACAAATAAACCATGCTTATTTTCACTTTCTTCAAATAAAAGAACAATATAGAAATTAGAACAAATATTTGCTTAATTTTTAGAATTTTAATAATTATTACAGAGGATTTCAAAGAATTATTTTCTACTTATTCCAAATGAGATTTTACATAGGTATAGTTCCGTAGATGGGCATCCCTGTTGGCTTAGTGGTAAAGAATCCACCTACCAGTGCAGGAGACATGGGTTTGACCCCTGGGTTGGGAAGATACCCTGGAGAAAGAAATGGCAACCCACTCTAGTATTCTTACCTGGCAAATCCCATTGACAGAGGAGCCTGGAAGACTATAGTCCATGGGGTCACAAAAGAGTCAAACACAATTTAGAGACTTTGTTTTTGTGTTTTAGTTGCTAATTCATGTCTGACTCTTTTTGCGTCATTTTTTTAGTGACTAAAAAGTAACAAGTTCCATAGATAAAGACTGGTATGCAAATAGAGAATTTTATTGTGGAGTCTCATGTTAAAGATAATGAGCTTGAAAATAAGGGCCCCCTTTTGAAATATCATGTAAAACATTTAACACTAAGAGAGAAATAAAAAGGATTCAAATAATTAGAAATATAAGAAAATTTATCAGATACCTCAGTTCATTTTCCTAAATAAGGTGGCTCTAAACAATGAAATAAATCTCTAAAAGAGAGAACAAACTGGAAAAAAAAAAAAAAACAACCCAAAACTAAAAGCTAATATCTCTTACATAAAGCAATCACACAGTATAACTTAATGCATGAATGAATTCTGTGGTCACATTATCTAGTTTTACATCCCAACTACAACACTTTTTGACAAGTTTTTTATATCTCCGTACATTAAAAAAATGATATCAGTACCTATTTTATCAGATTGTTATGACAAATAAGTTTATGTATATAAAGTGCTTACAGGGGCTTCCCAGGTGGAACAGTGGTAAAGAATCCACCTGCCAATGCAGGAGACACAAGAGATGTGTGTTTGATCCTTGGCTTACAAAGGATACCCTGGAGAAGGAAATGGCAACCCAGTTCAGTATTTTTGCCTGGAAATTTCCAGGGACAGAGGGGTCTGGCAAGCTACAGTCCATGGCATTGCAAAGAGTCGAACATGACTGAGCAACTGAGCATTGAACACGTACAAAGTGCTTAGAACAGTGCCTGGCATACAGTGAGTCCTAAACAAATGTTATCGCCATTATCATCATCACCATCACCATCATCATCACCATCACAATTAAACTATAATTATAGATATGCTCTACACAATTTGAGAAGCATCTTGAAGGAGGTAGTTTCAACAACCAAGAAAGAATGATTCTTTTGTATGATGATTAACTTGACTGTGGTTAGTTAACTTACTTGATAAGAATATTATTCCAATTTGTCCAAAGTCACAGGTTTGGTTTTTACATGGATATGCTGGCTACATTCCATGACCACAAATTAAGACACTAATTCTAAACAGTTCTAGTCAATAAATTCTCCAGGTTTTTACAAGGTGACTGGCAAAAAGTGTATATTGATTAATCTAAATTCATGAATAACTTTAGAAAAAAATGAATCTATAAATACATTATTTTTGAACATAGTTCAGTCATATGGTCTTAATATATTATAAATTTTAGAACTGGAAAAATATTTAAAGATGATCTGGAGCCAAGTCATTAATTTTTTTAAAATATAAATTTATTTATTTTAATTGGAGGTTAATTACTTTACAATATTGTATTGGTTTTGCCATACATCAACATGAATCCGCCTCAGGTATACACGTGTTCCCCATCCTAAATATCCCTCCCACCTCCCTCCCCGTACCATCCTTCTGGGTCAAGTCATTAATTTTTATAAAGAAGAAAGACAGTCAGAGGCAAAAAATGACAAGATCACATGATTACTCTGTGGCTGAGCTAGAACTCTCAGCTCATATTTTGTTTTGTTTTTGACTACATATATTCATTAAATACAGGATTTTTAAGATCTCTGAGAACTTTCTAAAATTCTATTTGTCATGATGGTTTATTATTCCATTATAAAGAATTCAGTCCCGGTGACAGAACGTAGACTTTGAAGGCCATTGCAAAGACTTTGTTATGAGAAAAATGAAAAGCCATTTTCAGGCATTGAGCATGTAAGATTAAAAGACATTACCTGACTTAAATTTTTAAAAGACTCCACAACCCAGAGGGATGGTATGGGGAGGGAGGAGGGAGAGGGGTTCAGGATGGGGAACACGTGTATACCTGTGGCAGATTCATGTTGATGTATGGCAAAACCAATAAAATAATGTAAAGTAATAACCTCCAATTAAAATAAATAAATTTGTATTTAAACAACAACAACAACAACAACAAAAGAATAGATGTGGGAAGGGGCAAGGATCAATTAGTAGGTTTTTACAAAAAAACAAGGGAGAGATATGTTGGCTTGGACTAGGATGGCAGTAGAAAGAATGGTATTAATTCATCAAAGTCTGGATATGTTTTGACTGTGGCACAAACAATATTTCTTTCTGTGTTGGATGTGTAGTGTAAGAGAAAAAAAAAAAGAGAAGTCAAGGTGAGGTTGACTCCATTCAGGAATTTCTATTATTTTTTTCTTAACTAAATGTATCTTGCTGCAGTCTACACCATTATTCACTTATTTTCATCTCTGTGAAAAGAGGTCCATCGCCATCTACACAATGTCTTCTCTGAAATCAGCAGCATCCAGAATTAGACCATGTATTGTGAAAGAAACTAAATAGCGACTCTTGACCTCAGAGGAGTTTATTATTTGGTAAGATAAAGCCCCTTATATAGGAAGGAAATATATTTGACAGCATTACAAATGTAGCTAGAAGTTGCAACTTGGTGTTAAACTGGAACCCTTCTGGACATGTCTGCCGGAATTAAGGAACCAAGCTTATCAAATGTCATTGGTATGAGGAACAGGGGAGTGTTTGGGTTAGAACTCATCATACAGGAGTTGGGAGAATCAGGCTTCTGAAGGAAAGGCTAATTCGGCATGCCACAGTGTTACTTCTTGTCTTTATTGCCAGCTCAGCTCCCTCTGGACTCATATCTGGATTCACACCTCTCCCAAGGAAGGGAGAGAGCTGTGAACAAAGATGGAAAAAGGCTGTTTTCCACCAAATTCTCTAATATATGAAAGTAAAAGCCATTTTGATAGACTTATGGTATACAGCCCAGCAAATCAGAAAAGCCCTGTGTGCCATAGCTTTGACATCTCCAGGGTTCCAAGCTTTACTGGGAGTGCCTATTGTACAGTACCTGTCCTTAGAAGCACAGGTGCTCCTTGTGATTGCAGTGTCTCTAGGATACATCAGTAGAACCCAGAAGAGGTAAGGCAGAGAAAGAGAGGAGTAAAAGAAGCAGATATCCCAGGCAGGTGACCTCATCAGGAGGAAGACCATGTGAGACTCAAATACCTATATGGACTCAGTCCCATTACTAGCAGGTAAGCAAGACCCAGAGAGAGAAGATAAGGGAATGAACTCTATACACTCCAATTACTCAGTACAGAATTTAGTAAACACATTTCATCACTAGGTAGTCTTTATACCCCCCAAGCTCACATATTTGCTACATTCTGCTGAAGATCTCCAGAATCCAGGTAGTGAGTTTCTCTTTGGAGATATCAAACAAAATGAATCCAGCAAGACAGACTTTGCTTCTTTTGAATATGTTAAACATGAGAATTTTTTAGAAAAACCAGCACCCTTCATAAAAGCAGCCACTTTAAAAATCAATTAAAAAATTAAATATCTATATGCCATCTGTCCTGCTGCATATATTAAGAATGTTATTCCATGTAACATTTCAACAATGTTGTTTACTTTCTTTTTCACTCATAAAGGAAGTAACATTTCTTCTTTAAACACTCCTTCTTTAGAGATGCCTTCTTAAATAGCTTCACACAACTGCATCATGTCAAAAAAGCCAAAAAGACACTCTGTGGCAGTGTGCCAATTTCACCCAAATTCAATCATCTTTTTAATCTTGAATTATACTTTGACCTTGACTTCATAGTTCTTCGTGCCTAGAGATCATTTCTTTGTTTCTTTACTCATTTAATTCTGTCCTACCTTCTACTCAAAAGTCTTTGACGGGCTCTGTGTGTCTAGCTCCAGATGATAGTGAGGTTGGTTTTACTAGCATTTCAGTCATCATCACAAGGGCAGGTCAGAAGGAAAAGGTCCTGGGTGAGTATCCACACCACTGCTGCCCGCTTTCCTAGAGAAGGGGGTCAGTGGTTAGGGCACTTTGGCAGGTGAGAAAAGACTATACTCTAGCCAGAAAAGAAGATGGAGGAGAAAGAGAGATCTGGAAAAAATGAGTGGGACAGAGTCAGAGAGCAGTGGAAGCTTTCATTCTGGAACGTTTAGTAGGTTCCTTGGAAAAATTCATCAGTTCCGTCATGTATTCATATTAGAAAAAGGCAAATTAAACAAGATACCTGTTAGGTCAAAGATCCTATGAAAAATATGATGATACTGAAAATCTATTCCCACACAAGTACACATGGTATGGAAAGAACACAGACTTAGGAACCCACAACCTGCAATTCCAGAAATCACAGGCTGACAGCATCACTATTTGCCATCCCATAAATGTAAGAGATTATATGGCCAAGTACCAGAGGTTGGCTGCATGTCCACATCAGACCTGAATAGATATTTCCATCTTCACTGCTACCCTTCATCCACCAAGACCTCATTAAGATATCTATGCTTAGGAATATCAGACAAAAGCACTCCTGTGGTTTGGGGACGAGGAGAGGTAGAAGCCCAGAAGCAAATGAAAAGAACAATTCACCACAAAACATTCTAGCAACAATTTCCTACTTTTTTCTGAAACAGTCTCATCATCCTGTCATCCACTGCTCTGCTCATTATCATGAAAATGGCAATAGCCCCACTCTCAGTGAGATTCAGGACCAAAGCACATCTCACTGTTTTGGAGTCAGGGAGCTCAATTTAACGAGAGCAAGTACATGTGTGCCAAAGTGTGTGTGTGTGTGTGAGACAGAGAGAGAGAAAGAGAGGGAGAAAGAGAGAGAAATTTACCTTCCGATGAGTGAGAACTCGCCCACGACGCCAAGGCGCCGCATGGCGCTCAGGAGGCCCCGGACAGTCATCCCTTCGCAGAAGCACACCACCACTCTGGCCTTGGGAAGCCGCTCTCGAAGCTTGCGCAGGAGTCGGTCAAAGCTCTTCTCCCCAGCGTTGCTGTAGATTTTGTCTGAGTGGGCGATGCAGAGGCCTTCCTGGGCGGCCAGCTCTTTGAAAGCATCCATTCCGCTCTCCCCATAATTCCCTGTCCAGAAACAATCAGCAGATGTTCAAGACAACCTGACAAGGACAGCACTCACAAGCTAGAACAAAGACTCATTAGTCCCAGAGAACAGACTTGCCAAGTAGTTTGAAAATATAACTGGGACTGAAGGAAGATCTGGATGGAGTAAAGAAAATAATCAAATGTAATCAAACTATCAACTCTGAAAGAAATAGAAAATTAGTAACTTGGGTGTCCACAGTGAAAATGGTTTTGAGACATAAAAGATGCTGTTCTGTTTTACAGCCATCATCGCTAGTGGCTCTCCCAGATTTTAGCAATATGGGAGAGGTCAGCACATAGGGATAGGAGGTCAGCAGGCACAATGAGACGTGTTCAGTTGGGGACTTGCTTCATCTGGCTGCCAGGTTAAGAGCAGACATTCAAGCTGATAGCAAGGCCTGCCACATTTCCATGAAGAGTGAGTAAGCCAAGCAAATGGAGCACCTGGCCAGGCTGGAATACACCGATAAAAACCTGCTACAGAGATCAATCAAAGCTGCTACAGAGATCAATCATAAAATTATTTCCCTTTATCAACATCCTCTGATAAAGTGAAAGAATTATGAGAGATTTGGCCTTATGCTTTGATTTCAATATTATTATATTATTATAATAAAATATACTTTAAAAGTAAGAAACAGAAATCAATGAAATAAAACAAGTATCAGGACTGCTTCCCTGGTAGTCCAGTGGTTAAGGATCTGCCTGCCAATGCAGGGGACACAGGTTTGATCACTGACTTCAGAAGATTCCACATGCCCCTGGACAACAAAGCTCTTGTACCACAACTACTGAAGCCCATAAGCCTAGGGCTCCTGCTTCACAAGAGAAGCCACTGCAACGAGAAGCCCAGGCACCACAACTAAGGTGTAGCCCATGCTCATTGTAACTAGAGAAAGCCTGTGCACAACAATGAAGGCTGAGTGCAGAAATAAATAAATAACAAAAATGCAACAAAAGACAAGTATCACATCATGTCAGTTCCCCGTCTCTATTTCATGGATAAATTTAGCCGCCTCCCCCCCACCCCACCTCCTCTGCACCTCCACTCCTGTCTCCAAGTTTAAGGATTTTGATACCCATGTAAATGACCCAATATCATATCCTCACATTTTCTCAACCTCCTCTATCCGGTGATATTTCTTGTAACTCAGCTATTTTCGTGTTCACACATTTAACCTTGTATTCACAAACATTTCTAATATCTCTGAATGTGGATATCAAGCATCCCAGTCTCTGTTTTTGTCCTCATCATCAGAGCACATATATTTTACCATTCCGTCTCCAGCAATTTTTTTCAACCTCATATTTTATTTTGTACTCAGCTCCAAGTAACCTGCCAGTTAACACTGATCATATCCCTTGATTTTTTTAATTTTTGTACATTACCTGAAATTTTTTCTTACTCAATTTTCTCTTCCCTCTAGTTCCAAGAGAACATCTTGTTCTGAATAAGCCATAATTCATTTATTCAATGATGTAGTCTTAGTATTTAGAATAATTCTAGACACTAAATGCACAGTAAAACTACATTTGTTGTAACAACCCAGTAGGGGAAGAGGCAAAAATTATAAATAAGCAATGTAAACAAAATAAGTAAAAGTGGGTAATAGTATATGAAAAAAATCACTGAATCTCAGTAATTATGAAGATAGTACAGTTAAAACAAGATGCTATTTTTTCATGATACTATTTATTTATCAGATTGCCAGAATTTCAAAGATTCATGATATTCATTATTGGCAAGGCACAAATACATTCACTTTTGGTAAGAGTAGTTCAAATTTTAGCGAATATTTTGGCATTAGCTTTCAAATTTTTTCAAGGTAAATATCACATATCACATTTATTGCACAAAATATAGCAAGAGTTAAGTAAAAGAACTTTAAAACAATGATCCATTAAGAATTTACTATTGAAATCTCAGTATCTATAAAATTTTCATGGACATTGTTGAAATCTAATAAGATTATCCTGTCTTTTTTTTAAAAGAAAACGTTCTTGTTTCCTGTTCCATAATACTAAATTTACCAAATTAAAGTTTTTGCCTCTTCTTTTAACGACCTTCAGTGGCCTCGTATAGTCCAGTGAAGCCCAAATAGAAGATTGAACACATGACAAAACCCTCAGCTCCCTGGACTTTGGAAGCATATCATGGCTCAGACAAGAGGCACTGACTGATAATAAGGGGGAAGACTGCAGCTGGCAAGTGAACGGCTCATCTGTCTGCAGCAGAGGGTGCAAAGAAAGAAGTCAGATGCCGCTTACTCACAATAAAAGCAGGTTCAGAAATCTACGAGGTACATAGACATCACCAGCCAACTCTTTCAGCCAAAGGCACTAAAAAGGCATCATAAGATGGTGTTACAAGGGAAGCAACTCAACTGCGAGGGTCTATCTTTGGACTCCGATCACAGAAAATGTTTTTACTCTTTTATCAAAACACAAGCAGACTAAATGAGCAAGAATATTCTATGCATTCAAATAAGAAAATTCTTGGTTTTCAGTCTAGTAAAGGCTTTAGACATACTCAATCCAAACCCTTCACGCTGCTGCTGCTGCTGCTAAGTCGCATCACTCGTGTCCGACTCTGTGCGACCCCATAGACAGCAGCCCACCAGGCTCCCCCGTCCCTGGGATTCTCCAGGCAAGAACACTGGAGTGGGTTGCCATTTCCTTCTCCAATGCATGAAAGGGAAAAGTGAAAGTGAAGTCGCTCAGTCGTGTCCGACTCTTTGCAACCCCATGGACTGTAGCCTACGAGGCTCCTCCGTCCATGGGATTTCCCAGGCAAGAGTACTGGAGTGCTACAGCAAGGAAATTAGACCAAGTAAAATGGCTCACCAATAGGCATGAAGCTTGTGTTAGAATTGCAACAGTCTACCTTATTTCTAAGTTACTGCTTGTTTCTCTTTTATTTTTTTTTTTGACATTTTGAAAGAATTCTCATTGACCAACTTAATAGCAACAAGCAATTAAACATGTATGTTTTTATAATTTTTTAAAAAATGTTGGCATAGTTTAATTGCTTCTATGACATACTTGTTTCAATTTCTTTGTTCATATTTTCTTGTTTGGAGGGTAGTTATTCATTATACCAATTGATTGAGAGCTGAATATGATGTGATAGATCATATTTAAACTGCTCATTTCTCTTAGAAAGGCTGGGACTCCAAACTAGATATCTCTATATTGCTGCTACTGCTAAGTTGCTTCAGTCATGTCTGACTCTGTGCAACCCTAGACGGCAGCCTACCAGGCTCCTCTGTCCCTGGGATTCTCCAGGCAAGAATGCTGGAGGGGGTTGCCATATCCTTCTCCAATGCATGAAAGTGCAAAGTGAAAGTGAAGTTGCTCAGTCATGTCTGGCTCTTCACAACCCCATGGACTGCAGCCTACCAGGCTCCTCCATCCATGGGAATTTCCAGGTAAGAGTACTGGGGTGGGTTGCCATCGCCTTCTCCGATATTTTTATGAAGGTAATTCTAATATACAGGTGGGAGGTAGGAGGGGGTTCAGGATTGGGAACTTATGTACACCCATGGTGGATTCATGTCAACGTATGGCAAAATCAATACAGTAATGTAAAGTAAAAATAAAAATAAAAAATTATAATATAAGAACAAGACTAATAACTTGCACATTTATAAATCTTTATATTTTAAATATCACATTCATAAATATTACCTCATGTGTACTTGTTACATTGATGATAGTACTAGATACAAATACTACACAAAAGAGGAAGGAAATCAACTCCAGGAAACTTAAAATCACATTGCAGTACTTTTATTTAGTAGAAATGACATGACAAACTTGAATGTAAATATTTAATAGAGATGCTGTAGGTTAGGAATCAGGAAAAGCTTCCTAAAGAAAGTGTCTCTTGTTGGCGAGGGTATGGAGAAAAAGGAATCCTTGGCCATTGTTGTGCATGCATACTAAGTCGCTTCAGTCGAGTCTGGCTCTTTGCAACTATATGGACTGTAGCCTGCCAGGCTCCTCTGTCCATGGGATTCTCCAGGAAAGAACACTGAAGTGGTTGCCCTGCCCTTCTCCATGGGATCTTCCCGATCCAGGGATCGAACCTGGGTCTCCTGCATTGCAGACAGACTTTTTACCATTGGAGTCACCATTGTTGGAAGGGGTACAAATTGGTGCAGCCATTATGGAAAACAATATGAAGTTCTCCATAATTTTAAAATGAAACTACTATATGATCCAGAAATCACTCCAAAAGTGAAAGTTGCTGAGTCGTGTCCAACTCTTCACAACCTCATAGATTATAGCCTGCCAGGCTCCTCTGTCCATGGAATTCTCCAGGCCAGAATACTGGAGTGAGTAGCCATTCCCTTCTCCAAGGAATCTTGCCAACCCAGGAATCAAACACAGGTCTCCCACATTGCAGGCGGATTGTTTACCATCTGAGCCACCAGGGAAATAGTCCCTCTACTAGGGGTATAAACAAAGGAAATGAAATAAGTATCACAAATAGCCAAGATAGGGAAATAGCCTAAGTGTCCGTTGATGGGTGAATGAATGGATAGAAAAAAAGTAATAATATGCTACATACACATGGGGTGGAATATTATTCATAGAACATTAGCCATAAAGATGGAATATTAGCCATAAAATGGAATATTTGTCATTAAAAATGAAGGTAAGGCCATTATAGTCAAAGTTGTGATTTTTCCATGTATGAATGTGAGAGTTGGACCATAAAGAAGCCTGAGCACAAAACAATTGATGCTTGCAAACTATGGTGCTGGAGAAAATACTTGAGAGTCCCTTGAACTACAAGGAGATCAAACCAGTCAATTCTAAAGGAAATCAACCTTGAATATTTGTTGGACAGACTGATGCTGAAGCTGAAGTTCTAATCCTTTGGCCACCTGATACAAAGATCCAACTCACGGGAAAAGATCCAGATACCTGGAAAGATTGAGGAAAGGAGTAGAAAGGAGTGATGGCTGGGTGTCTGGACAGCATCACAGACTCAACGGACATGAGTTTGCACATACTCAGAGATAGTAAAGGATGGGGAAGCCTGGCATGCTGTAGTTCATGGGGTCACAAAGATTTGGACACAACTTAGTGACTGAACAGCAACAACAATGGCCACCACTTGCAAGAACATTGGTGAACTTAGAGGACATTCTGTTAGGTGAAATAAGCCAGACATAAAAAGATAAATACTGTATGATCTCTCTTATATGTGAAATCTAAAAAAGTCAAGCTCATAGAGCAAGAGTAGAACAGTGGTTACCAGCAGTAAGGGAATGGAGAAACTGGGGAGATGTTGGCCAAGAATGGAAAATTTCAGTTATGAGTAAGTTCTGAGGATCTAATGTCCAGCATGGTGACTATACAGTTAGTTACACACACACACACACATATATATAATAATCTATAGCTAATAATATGTACTGTGTACTTCACATTTGCTGAGAGTTTCTTAAATGTTCTCAGAAAAAAACAAGAGAAGTAACCATGTGAGGTAATGGATATGTGAATCAACTTGACTGTAGTAATTATTTCACAAAGTATATGTATATCAAACTACCACATTGCATACCTTAAACATAAGTTATTTTGTTTGTCAATTATACCTCAAAAATCTGGGGGAAAAGAACATGCTTTTATTCTGGATCTTAAAATAGAAACAGATTTTTCCACAGATAGAAAGAAAACTAAAAGACATCGACTCTTTGCCTGCCTCCCAGGTCACAGTCAAATGATGCCAGCCTGAAAATAAATTACTTAGCACAGAACTTGCCTTCTGTCTCGCTTCCCCTTTCCATCTGACCACCCAGATCTCCTTTTTCCTTTCCTGGTAGTGAGATTTTTTTTTTTTTTACATTATTTTACTTTACAGTACTGTATTGGTTTTGCCATACATCAACATGAATCCGCCATGAGTGTACACGTGTTCCCCATCCTTCTGTGAGGCTCAGAAGGAGTTTTGAATATATAAAGAACTGACATAATAAAACTCTTAAAAGTGGTATATACGTTTTAATACAAAAGAATCCCAAAAGAAATCAGTCTTGAATATCCACTGGAAGGACTGATGCTGAAGCTGAAGCTCCAATAGTTTGGCCACCTGATGTGAAGAACTGACTCATCGGAAGAGACCCTGATGCTGGGAAAGATTGAGGACTGGAAGAGAAGCGGACAACAAAGGATGAGAAGGTTGGATGGCATCACCAACTCGAGGGACATGAGTTTGAGCTAGCTCCGGGTGTTGGTGATGGACAAGGAAGCCTGGTGGCATGGTGCAGTCCGTGGGGCTGCAAAGAGTCGGACATGACTGAGTGACTGAACTGGATTGGTGTTAATACTCAGGTCTGGTAAGGGGCTGCATATTTTCATTCAAATAGTTTACTGAGATCTCAACTTGAAAAAAATCCCTAGGCTCTGCACTTTGAAGAGTTGACCAGAATTACTGGACGCTGGCTTTGCCTTCAATCTGATGACTATTTGCTATGTTCTGGCACTGTGCTAAATACCTAGGCATTTTATTTTTTTCATCAGAAGCACTCCATATAAAATTTATAGCTCAGATGGGAATGTGGAAGCTCCAAGTTATATACTTGGCCTAAGATCAAACAGTGAAAGTAGGATTCAACATCTAACACAGACGCTCTCACTCATAACCACCATTTTATACTGCTTCCTACACAGACTTATCATACAGCTATGAAGTCATGACACAAGCGCACAAAATACAGCAATAGACTAAGCTGAATATGCTACATGTGATATGCAAAATACCACAATTCTAAATTTCTGAATGAGAAAGCAGCGATGATCAGAGAATACCTCTTGGGAAAAGCAGGAATGAAACTGAGTTCTTGAAGAATGTAAGCAAGGGACTGGCTTTCAGAGTAAGTGAAAGTGAATGAGAATCCACAAAAGGTACTTTTAGAAACAATGAGTAGAGAAGTTTCACTGGAACAGAAGGTTCTTGGTTTATAGAATGACACTCTGTACAGCAGATCTCAAGTAAGGCATCTGGCATACCACTACCAGAGTGCAACATGGAAATGTGCTATATGTTGCTGTGTTGCAGCAGATTTTATAATAGACTTTATCACTGATATGATGTTGCCCAAATCCTAGAGAGTAAGAGAGAGAAGGAAGAATGGCATCTGACAAGCCCATAAAATATAAAATTGAAATATACTGAAACATTTTTATTCTACATTAGTTATACGAGAAAAAGATTTACATAGAGTATTCTGTAAATATTCTGTAAGAATATTCTGTAAACTTGCAGAGTATCAAGATATTATGCAAAACAAACCTTTAAATAGAGCATATGGGGGATTAATGAGAGAGAACTTGGGGTGTGCAAATAAATCTCTGTAGTTTGAATAACAAAAGTATCTAAACATAATAGATGTGGACATATTATACAAGGGCAAAGTTAATAAAAGTACTGAAAATAGAGGTAAAAACTAGAACTATCTCAAAAGCATAAAAAACAATGACAACATGTCAATTTTTTAAGCTATAGGGATTTTTTAAGAAGTTAGATATAGTTGGTGTCCTGCAGTCCATGGGATCACAAAGAGTTGGACATGACTTAGTGACCGAACACCAACAACAGATATGATTATTATCAGATCACATTGACAGACATTAATTCACAAAAGGCTGATTTGTAGTGATTTGGTAGGTAAGTTTCACTAACAAGCTATGAAATAAAATTGTCTTGGGTTCCATAATTATTGAACTATCATCATGGGAAAAAGTAGGCACTTAAGGCTAGTCTTTATATTGATTGTTTTTTTCAACTCTTAAAATATTGAGGATATATTTAAGAAGCAATCTGAATTCTTTTGGTGGCTATAATAACACTTCAGCATTTATTTTGAATGAAGTCTAATTCCTTTTACTGCATCTTCATAAATGACCTTGGTCAAACAACAGCATTCAAAATATCTCATCCTTACACACATACAACTCAGCTGTATGAGGGGAAATATTTATACAGAGAAAATATGTAGATATTTCTTCACTTTCCTTAAAGAAGGAATGGTATTACTTTCAAAGATTCACTAGTCTTATGTGCTAGACTCCCTTAGTCTCTGTCTTATTTCATGCCTACATTCCTCCCTTGGTATTCTGTGGTGGTCTTAGAATGTTGTGTTATGTTATGTTGTTGCTTAGTCCTCAGAACTATTATTGTGTTGCTGTTATTCTGACTCATGTCTGACTCTGCAACCCCATGAACTATAGCCCACCATGCTCCTCTCTCCATAGGATTTCCCAGGCAAGAATATGGGAGAAGGTTGTCATTTCCTTTTCCAGGGGATGTTCCTGAACCAGGTATCAAACCCTGTCTCCTGCATTAGCTGATGGATTCTCTATCACTGAGAAGCCCAGGAAGCCCCTGGTTGATGAGACATCCCTTTGGTTATGAGCCAGTCCCTATCCAAGGTCCTGAAAACTTATTCTTCTGCCTCCTGCTAGGAGGGGTTGGGGGCAGGAGGAGAAGAGGACGACAGAGGATGAGATGGCTGGATGGCATCACCGACTCCATGGACATGAGTTTGAACTCCGGGAGCTGATGATGGACAGGGAGGCCTGGCGTGCTGCAGTTCATGGGTTCGCAAAAAGTCAGACACGACTGAGCAACTGAACTGAAGTGAACTGTGACATCTTGGACAAATAAGAAAATATCCCACTTTTAAAAGAACTATGGTGATTAAAATTGATTTCACCGCACCTTCAAGAAACCTACTGCCAATATCCAATAATCATTACTATCAGGAAAATTTTCTTTCTGATCTAAACCCTGTACAACAAAATCTAAATTTATATCTCCTTCACTCTCAGAGGAGACAGATATCAGCTTATTTGAATTTTTTTTCTTCTTTTTTTTTTTTAAAAAAGTCTTTCCAGAAGCCACAATTCAGCTTTCTCTCCTCCCAAAGAAATAACCCCTATTCTTTTAACTTTTCCTGGCAAACTTTTAATTTATTTGGTTCTCCCACTTAACATGTAGAAAGTGTTCTATTTTCCTGCTCCATCCACACACAGCATTATGGGTCTGGTCAGTCAGAGGTGAATGAGTCATCACCTGCCTTAGAAGTATACAAGGGAATTTATATGCTAGGTCAGCGAAGGATGTGCCCAAGACAAGGCAGTCCGGGCAAACAGAAGAGAATCGTTTTTATCAGCAATTTCACAGTGCCACCTCAAATTATCCCAGTTTGGATAGGTAGAATTATAGCATCCAAGTTGAAGAAGAAGATTAACCAAAAGTGACTGCCCTCTCTATGCAATAGGATTGGCCCATCTTTGTCCTTTTGCCCCATCATGTTTTCAGGTATGACTTGTAGCTGAGCAAATGACAGGATGAGCCTTGGAGACAGACCAACCTGGTTTGAATCCTGGATCCTGGATGAGGAGATAGCCTTAAGTATTTTCTTTGGACTTCTCTTCCCTCCTGTGCAAAATGGGGGTCATACCACCTCAAAGGATTGTTGTGATGACTGAATTATGTGTACTGATGAATGCAAAGTTCCTGGAACAAACAAAAATCCAAGCAATGGTGCCTAGTGTGACTCTATGTTTCTCTAAAGTTGTAGAATCTAAAACTGGATATAGGCTTTCTCATTGACTCAAGAGCTTTAGATTCCTTTATTTCTGTGTCCCTATTTATAAAACTCAAGCTCGTGACTATTTCTTTAACAGCAGATTTTTGCTCTTCACTCATGGTCACCTTGTTCCCAGATTGTCTCTAGATCATTTTTTCTGTCATTGGTGCAAAAAAAGCAGTTCCTTTTCCATTTTATTTTTGGACTATTGGTGTTTACAAAATGCATTCATAGGTCTGTGTTTGTCTATATTGAGTCTCTCTGTCAATGAATCTTCTTTAAGTTTCAGATACTTAACCTATTTTAGAGTTTTACAAAATACCCCAGTTAGTTGTTTCTCTAACTCAAATTCTTCATGATATGGACAAAGAAGCTAAGAGAAGGGAACATGAAAGTGGTATAAAAATATAAAGGACATCATCATTCTTGGAGAAAAGCAGCATTTTTCCATTTCAGTTGTCACATGGGAAAAATCGGTTCACAGAAGCAGTTCCTATCTTATCCATCCACTGTCCTTGTCTCTGTGATATTGACTATACCATCACAACTGGGAAAATTGTATCCAGTAAGGAGGTCAGAAGAAGTACCCCACACCACACCACAAACAGACACACACACACACACTGTAGTATACTTTTAATGGTAATATCTGATATTGGCAAGAATTTATGGAAATGAGCACTCATATACTGCTAATGGTTGTGTAAACTGTTCTGGTTTTTTGGTTGAAAATCTGTAATAGCAATACTTCAAATTACACTCATTTTTTCAACTCAGAAATTTAAGTTTCAGAAAATAATTCCATTGTCCATCTAGTTCCAGTTACAAAGATCTCCATCACAGCACATAACTGGAAAATATAACACACACAAAAAATCCCAAAACAGGCAAGAAAAAATACTGTTTTCTACAGGAAGAGATGGTTAAATAATTATTATATACTGATATAAAGAATACATGCAGCTGTTTTCTAAAGTGGTATGAAGTTGTATTCCATGTAAAAGGAATATCATACTAGGTATTAAAATGTTAAAAAATAGTATGCAAACTATAAAGTAAAATTTTAATGTATATGTATGTATATAAAGTTTGAAGGATATGCAGAAGATAGAATTAAATATAATTCCATTTTTATATTTCTATTATCATTGTATTTAAATTAACCTAAATAATCATGTATTATTTAGTACAATTTAGACATTGTACTAAATTTAGACATTATAAGGGGATAGGAATCAAGACCATCCCCAAGAAAAACAAATGCAAAAAAGCAAAATGACTCTCTGAGGAGGCCTTACAAATAGCTGTGAAAAGAGGGAAGTGAAAAGTAAAGGTGGAAAGGAAAGATATACCCATTTGAATGCAGAGTTCCAAAGAACAGCAAGGAGAGATAAGAAAGGCTTCCTCAGTGATCAATGCAAAGAAATAGAGGAAAACAATAGAATAGGAAAGACTAGAGATCGCTCCAAAAAAATTAGATATAACAAGGGAACATTTCATGCAAAGATGGGTTCAATAAAGGACAGAGATGATATGGACCTAACAGAAGCAGAAGATATAAGAAGAGGTGGCAAGAATACACAGAAGAACTGTAAGAAAAAGACCTTCACAACCCAGATAATCATGATGGTGTGATCACTCACCTAGAGCCAGACATCCTGGAATGTGAAGTCAAGTGGGCCTTAGAAAACACCACTACGAACAAAACTAGTGGAGGTGATGGAATTCCAGTGGAGCTATTTCAAATCCTGAAAGATGATGCTGTCAAAGCGCTACACTCAATATGCCAGCAAATTTGGAAAACTCAGCAGTGGCCACAGGACTGGAAAAGGTCAGTTTTCATTCCAATCCCAAAGAAAGGCAATGCCGAAGTATGCTCAAACTACCACACAATTGCACTCATCTCACACACTAGTAAAGTAATGCTCAAAATTCTCCAAGCCAGGCTTCAACAATTCGTGAATCGTAAACTTCCAGATGTTCAAGCTGGTTTTAGAAAAGGCAGAGGAACCAGAGATCAAATTGCCAACATCCGCTGCATCATTGAAAAAGCAATAGAGTTCCAGAAAAACATCTATTTCTGCTTCATCGACTATGTCAAAGGCTTTGACTGTGTGGATCACAATCAACTGTGGAAAATTCTGAAAGATATGGGAATACCAGACCACCTGACGTGCCTCTTGGGAAACCTATATGGAGGTCAGGAAGCAACAGTTAGAACTGGACATGGAACAACAGACTGGTTCCAAATAGGAAAAGGAGTACATCAAGGCTGTATATTGTCACCCTGCTTATATAATTTATATGCAGAATGCTGCTGCTGCTACTGCTAAGTCACTTCATTTGTGTCCGACTCTGTGCAACCCCGTAGATGGCAGTCAACCAGGCTCCCTCGTCCCCGGGATCCTCCAGGCAAGAACACTGGAGTGGGTTGCCATTTCCTTCTCCGAAAGAAAGGGCTAGAGGAAAACAAATAAATTTTACCTGTCTGTTTAATGTGTTAAAGGCAAATATTTAGGCTTTGCACTCATGAGAGAGCCAGGAAGAGAGGGGACCAACCTTTATTCAGCACCACACAAAATGCTGGGCTGGAGGGAGCACAGGCTGGAATCAAGATTCCCAGGAGAAATATCAATAACCTCAGACATGCAGATGACACCACCCTTATGGCAGAAAGTGAAGAGGAACTAAAGAGCCTCTTGATAAGGTCAAAGAGGAGAGTGGAAAAATTGGCTTAAAGCTCAACATTCAGAAAACAAAGATCCTGGCATCCAATCCCATCTCTTCATGGCAAATAGATGGAGAAACAATGGAATTAGTGGCTGACTTCATTTTTCTGGGCTCCAAAATCACTGCAGACGGTGATTGCAGCCATGAAATTAAAAGACACTTACTCCTTGGAAGGAAAGTTATGACAAACCTAGATAGCATATTGAAAAGCAGAGACATTACTTTGTCAACAAAGATCTGTCTAGTCAAGGCTATGGTTTTCCCAGTAGTTATGTATGGATGTGAGAGTTGGACTATAAAGTAAGCTGAGTGCCAAAGAATTAACGCTTTTGGTTTTTTTTTAAATATAAATTTATTTATTTTAATTGGAGGTTAATTATTTTATAATATTGTATTGGTTTTGCCATATATCAACATGAATCCGCCACAGGTATACACGTGTGAACTGTGGTGTTGGATAAGAGTCTTCAGAGTCCCTTGGGCTGCAAGGAGATCCAAACCAGTCCATCCTAAAGGAAATCAGTCCTGAATATTCATTGGAAGGACTGATGCTGAAGCTGAAACTCCAATACTTTGGCCACCTGATGCAAAGAGCTGATTCATTGGAAAAGACCCTGATTCTGGGAAAGACTGAGGGCAGGAGGAGAAGGGGACAGCAGAGGATGAGATGGTTGAATGCAATCACTGACTCAATGGACACGGATTTGGGTGATGGACAGGGAAGCTTGGGGTGTTGTGGTTCATAGAGTCATAAAGAATCGGACACAACTGAGCGACTGAACTGAAACTGAAACTGAATCATGTATTACTTTGTCAATTAAAATATTGAAATAAAAATACATTAAGGTACAATTTTCATCTGAATATCATGCCAAACATAGCTATTATAAGGTATTCATTTTTCAGAATGAAAATGAACCTCTCAAAAAACAATGTAATGATTTTTCTTCCTTAAGAAAGTAAGAGATACCAGTGGCATAGTCACTGTTCTAAAGCTGACCATAAGCTGTGTGCCATTTCCTTGATACATACATTCTTACGTTGAGTTCAGTTCAGTTCAGTCACTTAGTTGTCCGATCTTTGCAATCCCATGAACTGCAGCACGCCAGACCTCCCTGTCCATCACCAACTCCCAGAGTCTACCCAAACCCATGTCCATTGTGTCAGTGATGCCATCCAACCATCCCATCTTCTGTTGTGCCCTTCTCCTGCCCTCAATCTTTCCTAGCATCAGGGTCTTTTCAAATGAGTCAGCTCTTTGCATCAGGTGGCCAAAGNATTTGTGTCCGACTCTGTGCAACCCCGTAGATGGCAGTCAACCAGGCTCCCTCGTCCCCGGGATCCTCCAGGCAAGAACACTGGAGTGGGTTGCCATTTCCTTCTCCGAAAGAAAGGGCTAGAGGAAAACAAATAAATTTTACCTGTCTGTTTAATGTGTTAAAGGCAAATATTTAGGCTTTGCACTCATGAGAGAGCCAGGAAGAGAGGGGACCAACCTTTATTCAGCACCACACAAAATGCTGGGCTGGAGGGAGCACAGGCTGGAATCAAGATTCCCAGGAGAAATATCAATAACCTCAGACATGCAGATGACACCACCCTTATGGCAGAAAGTGAAGAGGAACTAAAGAGCCTCTTGATAAGGTCAAAGAGGAGAGTGGAAAAATTGGCTTAAAGCTCAACATTCAGAAAACAAAGATCCTGGCATCCAATCCCATCTCTTCATGGCAAATAGATGGAGAAACAATGGAATTAGTGGCTGACTTCATTTTTCTGGGCTCCAAAATCACTGCAGACGGTGATTGCAGCCATGAAATTAAAAGACACTTACTCCTTGGAAGGAAAGTTATGACAAACCTAGATAGCATATTGAAAAGCAGAGACATTACTTTGTCAACAAAGATCTGTCTAGTCAAGGCTATGGTTTTCCCAGTAGTTATGTATGGATGTGAGAGTTGGACTATAAAGTAAGCTGAGTGCCAAAGAATTAACGCTTTTGGTTTTTTTTTAAATATAAATTTATTTATTTTAATTGGAGGTTAATTATTTTATAATATTGTATTGGTTTTGCCATATATCAACATGAATCCGCCACAGGTATACACGTGTGAACTGTGGTGTTGGATAAGAGTCTTCAGAGTCCCTTGGGCTGCAAGGAGATCCAAACCAGTCCATCCTAAAGGAAATCAGTCCTGAATATTCATTGGAAGGACTGATGCTGAAGCTGAAACTCCAATACTTTGGCCACCTGATGCAAAGAGCTGATTCATTGGAAAAGACCCTGATTCTGGGAAAGACTGAGGGCAGGAGGAGAAGGGGACAGCAGAGGATGAGATGGTTGAATGCAATCACTGACTCAATGGACACGGATTTGGGTGATGGACAGGGAAGCTTGGGGTGTTGTGGTTCATAGAGTCATAAAGAATCGGACACAACTGAGCGACTGAACTGAAACTGAAACTGAATCATGTATTACTTTGTCAATTAAAATATTGAAATAAAAATACATTAAGGTACAATTTTCATCTGAATATCATGCCAAACATAGCTATTATAAGGTATTCATTTTTCAGAATGAAAATGAACCTCTCAAAAAACAATGTAATGATTTTTCTTCCTTAAGAAAGTAAGAGATACCAGTGGCATAGTCACTGTTCTAAAGCTGACCATAAGCTGTGTGCCATTTCCTTGATACATACATTCTTACGTTGAGTTCAGTTCAGTTCAGTCACTTAGTTGTCCGATCTTTGCAATCCCATGAACTGCAGCACGCCAGACCTCCCTGTCCATCACCAACTCCCAGAGTCTACCCAAACCCATGTCCATTGTGTCAGTGATGCCATCCAACCATCCCATCTTCTGTTGTGCCCTTCTCCTGCCCTCAATCTTTCCTAGCATCAGGGTCTTTTCAAATGAGTCAGCTCTTTGCATCAGGTGGCCAAAGTATCGGAGTTTCAGCTTCAACATCAGTCCTTCCAATGTTTACACCTATGGTGGATTCATGTCTATGTATGGAAAAACCAGTACAATATTGTATAACAATTAGCCTCCAATTAAAATAAATAAATTTACATTAAGAAAAAAGAACACCCAGGATTGATCTCCTTTAGGATGGACTGGTTGGATCTCCTTGCAGTTTAAGTTTCTCAACTTAGATTGAGAGGGCCTGTTTAATATATACAGATTTCTTGTTTGAAATCCTGAAATATGATATGAATCTCCTTAATTTATTAAAGAAGCTGTTAATCTCATCTTTTTTTTTCCCTAAGACTCAATGAAATTTAGCCTGGGAGATGTAAATTTCATCATCTGCTAAGGTTCTGCCCAAAGAAAAGATATAAAATCTCACAACACTCTCTATGCTGTAAATTCCCTACAAAGTCTGGGCAGCAGGACTGGTCATCTCTTTTCCATGATAAGGAAACACTTCAGATTGAAGCCAGGATGGTTGGCCCACTGAAGTCCCTCTCCTTTGAGTAAAGGGTTAAAAACACTGTGAACAATGTCTAAGTATCATTTGGGTATTATTTCTAAGAGGGAATATAGATGAATAAAATCTGTTTAACCAGTTACTGTGCCTTCATGTCCTGGGTATTCTGTGTCGTTGAAGGTAAAGGAAATCAAAGTATAACTTGGTCCAGGCAGGATAAGCAACTCTCGTGTTACAGATCCTAAAGCAGTGGTACAAAGTGAACATTATAGGGACCTTATTGTTTCAGAATTATCTTCATTTAACTTCAGCACAACCTTATTGCCTAATTTTGCCTAATGTCTTCATTTATAAAGAAAATATAGGCCTGAGAAAGTGAAGTGTTTTGCCCCAAAAGTGTCAGAGCAGAATTTGAATTCAGATATGTCTCACCCTAAAAACTATAGCCTTTAATTACTTACCTAGAGCATCTTTTATGTCCATTCCCTTATCCTTCCTTACTAAATAATACCCTTTTTTGTTTGGGGTAACTGTGCATACTCAAAAGTATCTACTTTCCCAGACTCTCGCAGCTAGAAATGCAAAAGTGACCCAATTCCAGACAGTGAGATTTAAGCAGAAGTTTCCAGGTGAGGCTTCTGGGAAAATTTTGAAAAGGTCAGATGAAACAAGTATGCTTCTTAGGCCTTTTGTCCTTTCTTTCTTTATACCAGTATATGGCCCCAGGCTTAGATGTGCAGCAGCCATATTGTCATAATGAGAGGCGAACTATGAGAATGAAGCCTGGGGAAGTGGAAAACATAATAGCCCAGCTACCCAGTAGCATGACTACACTTCATTCTAGCCCTGCACTAGCTACCCTTGGATGTCTTCTTGAATGAGAAAAGTGAAACCCAATGTGCAAAGCCACCATTAGGATGGTTTTCTGTTATTTATAGATGAACACATTCTTGATCTTCTATGTGACATTTCAATATAAAAATCCCAGAATGAGAGCCAAAAATCTTGACTCTAATTTGCTGTGATCTTGAATTGTTTGCCATTATCTTCTTCTCAAGTTCAAAGTATGGGGTTCATACCAGGAGATCTTTAAGGTCCCTTTCAACATGAGCATTTGGTGATTCTAGAACAATATGAATCAGCACTCTTTCATAATTCCAAGCTTCATGTCAAAACATATTTCATATTCTTAGAACCCAGAGTAAGCATCTGCTTAGCAAAATTTTTTTCAACAGCTTTTTTCATTCCCAATCTGATTCTTTTACAAGTACATGACTGTAGGGGAGGATAAAGCATTTGTTGTGTAACCATCTAAAGTGTATCTTGCCTGCAGGTTTATTTTTGCCAATACTCACTTTTAGGTATGCAGTCACTAAAAAGCAGGGAACAAGACACAGCCCTGAAGAAACAAGCATCATATTAGAAACCAAGTTTGCTTACAGAACAAGCTCATTAGGTGAACCCGAAATTATAAAGAGACACACTGTCCAGTATCATTGGAATGACATTCAGCAAGAGCCAGCTGTTCTCTTACCTTCTCCATGCAGCTACTTTTAGCCACCTTTTGCTCAGTGGGATTAACCCAACCCCATTACTAAGCCCTTCGTCTCCTTCTACTTAACCCCACTTTTTGTATCTTTACATCATCAGTAAAACTTTCCATTCAACAAAGTCAAAATAGACTTTACCTTGGATCAAAAGGAAATTAGCCTATGAAGGAAATGCTGTCATTATTTCAAAGGACATGAGAGCCTCATGCAGGAAATGTAGTGAATTTAAAGGCCTTTGGATTTGTGCCTATAAAACCTAAAGAGTCCTTCCTTAGTCTAACTATTGTTGCTATTTTTTGGTCATTGAGTCATGTCTGACTCTTTTCAGCCCCATGAACTGCAGCACACTAGGCTTCCCTGTCCTTCACTAACTCCTGGAGTTTACTCAAACTAACTATGGCCATATGCAAGTACCTGTACTGCCCCGGGTTCCAGTTACTTTATCTATAAAGGAGTTGCATAGATAATACCTGAGACCTCATTATGAGGCTATAAGGCTAGCCTTGATTTGCTACCAACACGGGTTTTCTATCAGGGTGGGAAAGACTCATTCTACACCATTTTGTGGACTTCCCTGGTGGTTCAGATGGTACATAATCTGCCTGCAATGCAGGAAATCCAGGTTTGATCCCTGGGTTGGGAAGATCACCTGAAGAAGGGAATGGCAACCCATCCCCCTATTCTTGCCTGGAGAATTCCACAGACAGACAGAGGAGCCCGACAGGTCCATGGAGTCACAAACAGTTGAGCATGACTAAGTGACTAACACTACACATACACACACCAGTTTGTATTATAGCACCTTAGTTTGACCTGCGTGTGACCTGGATTGATTGAGGCTAAATAGACTTTTCTGATGATTTTGCCGATGACCTTGAGGTAACACCATTTGCTTATAAGAAAGATAACATTGCAGAATGATGAAAAGCAGGTACTCTGAAACTACAGAGTCTTGGGCTCAAATTCTGACGCACCCACTATTTAGTTGTGGGACTTCTGTTGCCAATGACGTCTCTGCTTTTAGGTTCATCTGTGCGATGAAAATAATAGTATTATCAAAACTACCTCTTAGACTTTCTGTAAGGATTAAATGATTTAATAAATGTAAATATTAGCGTATGAGAGTTTGTTAGTATTTATTTAGCTAACATTCCTTCAGCTCTAGGTGCTAGGCAGCAGGTGAAGCCATTGATACTCATTATGTCCTTTTGTCCTTAGAAGCCCACAACACAACATTTCTCACAAGATAAAAGTGAGGCTTGGAAAGGTCACTTCTCTCCCTGCACAGCATAAATGAGGGAGAGGAGGACTCAAGCCTGGCCATCAGAGTCCTACTTGACAGGTTGTAGGGGCACCAGATGTGTGAGCATGTGTAGGGATGAGTCAGCTGGGTCAGGGAAACTGCAAGGAAGGGTGACAGACTGCCTCTGTGCGTGATGATGAGCAAAGCAGAATCACTGAAGGGCCAACTAAGAATACAAGCAAGGAAATGTCACTGGGCATTTCATCTGCTCTTCAGGCCAGGGTGTTTGGAATAAGGCTTATAGGAAATGGCAAGCCACTCCAGTACCCTTGCCTGGAGAATCTCGTGGACAGAGGAACCTGGTAGGCTACAGCCCATGGGGTCACAGAGAGTCAGACACGACTGAGCGACTTCACTTCACTTCACACTGCTAACAGAAGTGGTAGCAAAGGACTTGGGCCCCTGTAGCTCAAGGTGCCTCCCACCCTGATACCTGAAATTCTACCATAGGTAAGACATAATTCCTCTTTCTCCTAAAAAGATAAATCATCCTGGGAAAGATAATCCTTTAAAGCCCTGACATCCTAATCTGATTTGGTTTAGCAGATCTTTCTGAAAGTAGTGGGCCACTGGAGGGACCATGATGCCATGAGTACAAAGGGTTG
Source organism: Neotragus moschatus (assembly GCA_006410615.1). NCBI lineage: Eukaryota > Metazoa > Chordata > Mammalia > Artiodactyla > Bovidae > Neotragus > Neotragus moschatus. Next base: position 550,115 of record SJYA01001559.1, on the reverse strand, counting down.
TGAAGCAAAGCAGCTCACAGAAGGCAGTATGTGTCAATTCCACAACATACTAGGTGCCATATGCTTTCACATCATTATCTGTGGAGCATTTACAGACACCCTGTGATGGTCAAAAGCTTCACAGTACATTTAACAAAAGAGCTACCAAGAAAGAACCTCAAGAACGTGGAAGATAAGCACATTTAATGACAACGTTAGAGTTAAATATTATATATAGATAAAATACAAAGGAAGAGTTCATGAAGACCCTAAGTGAGAATATCATCCACTATAATTTCCCTTCATCTATATGTGAAGGTGAAAGCTAATTTCCCTTCACCTATATGCATTTTCTTACCCTTATGTATTAATACAGTATATGATTAATATAGTATATACAGTATATCCCTTCTCCAGCAGATCTTCCTGATCCAGGAACTGAACCAGAGTCTCCTGCACTGCAGGCAGATATTTTACCAACTGAGCTATCAGGGAAGCATTTGACTGTGTGGATCACAAGAAACTGTGGAAAATTCTGAAAGAGATGGGAATACCAGACCACCTTAACTATCTCCTGAGAAACCTCTATTCAGGTCAAGAAGCAACAGTTAGAACTGGACTTGGAATAACAGATTGGTTCCAAATTGGGAAAGGAGTACTTCCAGGCTGTATATTGTCACCCTGCTTATTTAACTTATATGTAGAGTACATCATGGAAAATGCCAGGCTGGATGAAGCGCAAGCTGAAATCAAGATTGCTAGGAGAAATATCAACAACCTCAGATATGCAGATGATGCCACCCTATGGCAGAAAGTAAAGACAAACTAGTAAGTCTCTTGATGAAAGTCAAAGAGGAGAGTGAAAAAGCTGGCTTAAAACTCAACATTCAGAAAACTAAGATCATGGCATCCAGTCCCATCACTTCATGCCAAATAGATGAGGAAACAATGGAAACAGTGAGAGACTATTTTCTTGGGCTCCAACATCACTGCAGATGGTAACTTCAGCCATGAAATTAAAAGACACTTGCTCCTTGGAAGGAAAGTTATGACCAACCTAGAGAGCATACTGAAAAGCAGAGACATTACTTTTCCAACAAAGGTCCATCTAGTCAAAGTTATGGTTTTTCCAGTAGTCATGTGTCAATGTGAGAGATGGACCATAAAGAAAGTTGAGCACTGAAGAATTGATGCTTTTGAGCTATGTGTTGGAGAAGACTCTTGAGAGTCCCTTGGGCTGCAAGGAGATCAAACCAGTCAATTGTAAAGGAAATCAATCCTGAATATTCACTGGGAGCATTGATGTTGAAGCTGAAGCTCCAGTCCTTTCACCACAGCCACCTGACGCAAAGAACTGACTCATTAGGAAAGATCCTGATGCTGGGAAAGATTGAAGACAGGAGGAGAAGGGGATGACAGAAGATGAGATGGCTGGATAGCATCACCAACTCGATGAATATGAGTTTGAGCAAGCTCTGGGAGTTGATGATGGACAGGGAAGCCTGGCATGCTCAGTCCATGCAGTAGCAAAGAGTTGGACATAACTGAGCAACTGAACTGAACTGAACTGAAAGTGGAAACAGTGACAGATTTTATATTCCTGGGCTCTAAAATCACTGCTGATGATGACTGCAGCCACAAAATTAAAAGACACTTGCTTCTTGGAAGAAAAGCTATAACAAACCTAGATAGTGTATTAAAAGGCAAAGACATCACTTTTCCAACAAAGGTCCATATTGTCAAAGCTGTGGTTATTCCATTAGTCATGTATGAATGTGAGAGCTGGACCATAAAAATGGCTGAGCACCAAAGAATTGATGCTTTCAAATTTGGGGGCTGGAGAAGGCTCTTGAGAGTCCCTTGGACAACAGTGAGATGAAACTAATCAATCCTAAAGGAGATCAACCCTGAATATTCATTAGAAGGACTAATGCTGAAGCTCCAATCCTTTGGCCATCTGATGTGAAGAGCCAACTCATCAGAAAAGAACAAATTTAGGGCAGGAAGAGAAGGGGCTGAAAGAGGATGAGATAGTTGGATGGCATCACCAACTTAATGGACATGAGTTTGAGCAAACTCCTGGAGATAGTGAAGGACAGGAAAGACTGGTGTGCTACAGTCCATGGGGTCACAAAGAGCAAGACACAACTTAGTGACTGAACAACAACAGGTATTGTTGACTCAGCTCTTCCAATGACACTCTGCAAGTTTTATGGGTGCCAAATCACAGTCCTCCAATATCTCTGACGCATTAGAGAAAAATGAGGGCAGAAACGTAGAAATTCAAATACGGAGCTGTCTAATCTCCTGTTTTTACACCTTCACCATGGGACAGTAAAAAAAAAAAAAAAAAAGTATTATATCCCAGGAATGAAAAAATAAATGAATGGAAGAGAATCCATGCGCTAGATAAACTCAGTCTTCTGGAAGAGTTCGACATGCAAAGGGATGGCTACGGATGATGCCGAAGTGCAGGACAGAGGAGAAAGCATCTACAGGACAAGAAATTAAAGGTATTAAAACAATATCTTATTCATATGTTTGTTCCCTGGACCCATTCTAATACAGGAGTAGCTAAAGAGCCTTTTGATGAAAGTGAAAGAAGAGAGTGAAAAAGTTGGCCTAAAGCTCAACATTCAGAAAACGAAGATTATGGCTTCCGGTCCCATCACTTCATGGCAAATTGATGGGGAAACAGTGGAAACAGTGGCTGACTTTATTTTTCTGGGCTGCAAAATCACTGCAGATGGTGATTGCAGCCATGAAATTAAAAGACGCTTGCTCCTTGGAAGGAAAGTTATGACCAACCTAGATGGCATATTAAAAAGCAGAGACATTACTTTGCCAACAAAGGTCCATCTAGTCAAGGCTATGGTTTTTCCAGTGGTCATGTATGGATGTGAGAGTTGGACTANCATAACTTTTCTTCCATCACTTCATGGCAAATTGATGGGGAAACAGTGGAAACAGTGGCTGACTTTATTTTTCTGGGCTGCAAAATCACTGCAGATGGTGATTGCAGCCATGAAATTAAAAGACGCTTGCTCCTTGGAAGGAAAGTTATGACCAACCTAGATGGCATATTAAAAAGCAGAGACATTACTTTGCCAACAAAGGTCCATCTAGTCAAGGCTATGGTTTTTCCAGTGGTCATGTATGGATGTGAGAGTTGGACTATAAAGAAAGCTGAGCACAGAAGAATTGATGCTTTTGAACTGTGGTGTTGGGGAAGACTCTTGAGGGTCCCTTGGACTGCAAGGAGATCCAACCAGTCCAGCCTAAAGGAGATCAGTCCTGGGTATTCATTGGAAGGACTGATGTTGAAGCTGAAACTCCAATCCTTTGGCCACCTAATGTGGAGAGCTGACTCATTACAAAAGACCCTGATGCTGGGAAAGATTGAGGGCAGGAGGAGAAGGGGACAGCAGAGGATGAGATAGTTGGATGGCATCACCGACACAATGGACATGGGTTTGGGTGGACTCCAGGAGTTCGTGATGGACAGGGAGGCCTGGCATACTGCAGTTATGGGGTCACAAAAAGTCAGATATGACTGAGTGACTGAACTGACTTTAAATAGGTCAGTTTGATAGGTCTTTAAATAAAAATTAAAAAAAGAGGAAGAAAATAACAAAATGTATGACAATTCCAAATGCACACATGTACATAAGCAGACACACACATGTAGATATATATGTCTGTGTATGATATAGTATAAAGCTATCTTTAATGGAAATTAAGTGTGTATGATATAAAGCTATCTTTAATGGAAATTAATTTAGATATATTTCATGTGTCCATTAAAACGAAACCATTTTATTTCCGTACTCTTATTCATTCATAATTTATTAGTACCCTAACGTGTGTTGAATTTATTACCATAATTTCAATCCAAGGCTCCACTATCTCTTTCTCTTTATCATCTTTGTGGCCTACCCACATCTGCTCTTATTTTGCTTCAATCCACTCTCAACCTGGATATCATAGTTATTTTAAATATAATTGGATCAATTTATTTACTTTTTCACATATCTTTACCGGTTTCCCTCTATGACTTGGGATATAATCCAAAAGTCTCTCATGGCCTGAAAGTTCTCATGGGACCCCCAGCCTCCTTGCCTCCCTTGCTTCTTGCCACTTTGCCAGTTCACTTTTACAGCCACATTGGACTCTTTTCATCTTCCAGTTCGTGACATCTGTTCCTTTCTCAGAGCCTCTTGTCATTTGCCTCCCTCTGCCTTTGCCAGTCTTACTTCTGTTCAGCGTTCAGGTTTCAGCCTCTCAGTTCTGTCACTTACTCATAGAAGTTTTCCCCAAATTTGAAGTAGAAAGCGGCCCCACCTAAGCTCCATCATCACAATGACAGTTTCCTTTATAGCACTTACGGTGAGATATGGCTAGATGCGTAGTCATGTAGTTCTCAGTGTGATATTTGCTTAATGTCTGCATACTCCCTTAGTGTGTATACCTGGTGCAGGTAAGGGCTGTGTCTTTAATTACCTTTGTCCAGCACAGTGCCTATTTCAACTCAATAACTCTTGTTGGATGACTCATGAGTAATTGTTGACTAACGGAAGCAGTAAAACATGACTAGTCTGCCTGATAAAATCTCTGTCCCACTAGAATGTGATAACACTGTATTTAAAGTCCTAGAGTAATTTGGGAGACATGTTTTACTGCCTTTTTACAGCCTGTCTTCTTTAAATGACAGTGTGTACTTTCTGCATTTCATTTAATAAGACAAATATGTAATTTAATAAAATAGTTAAATAAATAAATATTATATATTTATTATATTATATCTTATACAAAACATTATAATTATTATATACAACACTATATATGTGTGTATAAAATATATTGTAACTTGGGAACTTTAGAGGTTATCCAGTCTATGAATGGGGCAACCCCAATGGTTCAGTGGGTGTTTGGGAAGATCCCCTGGAGTAGGAAATGGCACCCCACTCCAGTATTCTTGCCTGGAGAATCCCATGCCTGGGAGGCTACGGTCTATGTGGTCACAGAGAGTCACATTACTGAGCACACGGTATATGGTCACATAATAAAGTCTATGACCCTTGTTTTACAAGTGAGGTCCAAAAAGTGAATAAACCTACCCCAAAGTCACAGAGAAAGTTAGTGACAGTACCTTATTAAAACCCATGGCTTCTAATTTTGGAGACACCACCCCTCGTACCAATTTGCCTCATAAAATAGAATTCTAGGTTATTACGGAGAATTATACGCACACACAAAAGAAATACAGTAAGAGAAAAACAGTCTTGAATCTATTTTAATATTTTAACATTCTGGGACAGTGGAGACAATTTCATTCTCAGCCTTTGCTCAATGAAATAATGAGATGTGTGCCATCCTCTCCATTCCAAAATCTTGATAAACAGACACTTAGAGGAGTAGACACTGTTTAACTTTTCTAATTTCAGAAATATATGTAAGATCCTAGTAGAATTATTACGGAGCTAACTTTTTTCCAAAGAGAAACGATAGTCCTTGGGAGAAATAGAGCCCACTAGGCTCTTTTGATTTACTATCATGAGGTTGGCTAGAAAAGTGGCAAGAACTTTCATCTGAGGTCGTCAGTCATGCTAAGAATGCTAAGTCCACTATAAGAAGAACTATTTAACAAAAGAAGATGAAGATGTGTGATGGTAGATAACTTTCTGTGCACATATTTATTTCCCTCTGGTAATCGGAAAGAACTTCAGAGAGGATCAGCTCTACAAATGCGTCACTCTGCACAACAACACTACAGCTTGAGCTCGGGCTTCCTAATGTTGAAACTGTCAGAAATTCGTTGCCTCCTTTCTTCAGGTTTTGTTATTGCAATTAATGATGATTTAATATAGAAGCTAAGATACTCTGGAGTTCTGCCTTCTGGAAACACAAAAGAAACTTATTAATAATAAAATACAGTAAAAGGTGAGTTCACTAATGGAAGAAATAGCTCATCACAGTTTTCTTTAAGTTTTGGTATGGCACTAGGTTCTTTCTACATGAAACTTTAAAGAACAATATTAAAACTTAAAAGACATAAAGCCAAACTGCTTAACTAATTCTCAGTTATTCAACATTTACTTTCCCCTGGCTATCTGACATCCTCAACCTGTTATTTGTAAGAAATTGTAGTATTTAGTTTCATTATTATTTATTTACATTTAACACATAAGTGTTATAACTCATAAGTGCATCGGCTGATACAATGCCTTATAAAGTTGTTTGCTTTTTTCTCAGGAGTGAGGGAGGAAATAGGAGAAAAACCCTAGAGCCTCAGGAAACAACACTCTAAGAATAAAATTAAACACTTTAATATATTCTCAAAATCTTGAGCCACAACAGTATGATTTGAAACTATGCTGTGCTAAAGTTCTCCATGATTTCTAATTACACTAACAATCTTAATTATATACCAAAGCAACATCAGGGTTGAGTATTGACTACTGACATATCTCTTCCTATACTTACCTTGCTAAACTCAATGTATCTGACATAGTCTGACCAATAGAAATGTATAGACTGCCAAATGAATGTCTGTGACCTGCGTGATTATTTTGTTCTCAATAGAAAAAAAAAATGCTCCTGACATCTTTGACTCCAGCCTTAGGGATTTGGGCTTTATCCAAGCCAGGATTTGAGCTGGTATCCCAAATTTCTTGAGAAATTAGAAAGCCCATTCACAGAGAAATCAAGCTGGGCTATTTCTGTTACTGGAGAAAACTCTACAAAACCAAGATCCTTATACCACCCACACAGGACAGTCCTGAGTTAAAGTTTGTGACCTGTAACAACATGAAATGGCCATCGAAACATGACTTTCTGTATTAAACAAGCATGAAGAAGCCTAGCTGAGCTGTGAACTGAGTTTGAGAATCATCCCAAGGTGAACTAGAGACCACAGATCCTTGCAGCCTTCCCAAGTTGCTTTGTGCACCGTGGACACAGAAATGCCTCCAAGGGAGGTCCTGGCTTTGTCCCATCCATAAGCTATTCCTGGTAGGCTTCATGTAGGGCAAATGTTGAGCAGTGCTTTATAGAGTAATTGAAATTGATTTCCTGCCACAAACACACTCACACACACACAATGGGCAGTCTTTGTCTTGTTGAATGAAACGACTACTCTTTAAGAAGACAGGCATATATCCTGGATATTTAACATCTCTGCTAACTTAAATCTCTGCTAGTTTGAAATCGGTCACTATTTCTGGAGGCTGCTTCTTATGCAATGCAAGCTCTAGGAACGGGGAATGTTATTTTCTGTTTTTCTTCCTATACTGCCCACATATTGCTATTTTGGTAACTATTAATAGATGTCAAAATAATCTAATAAAAATACCCCAACACTTAACCTCCAAAATAAAATAAGAAGCCTTTCACTCCACATTTATCATTCTTCAGGATTGTATAAATTGAAAAAAAAAAGTTACATTTTTTAGAGCATCAGAGGAAAAATACCCCACATGAGTGGAGTATTCTCAAAAGTATGAGTGGAGTATGAGTGGAAAACTCGCAAAAGTCATTAAGTTTCTGAAAGCTACAAGTAAAGACTTTATCAACACACTAGGGAGTTGAACCATATAATATGTAAGACTTCTCATAGCTTTAAGATCCTCTGATTCCACAATGGAAATACAAGGTATGGCCAACGGTTCTGTGTGAGGGCATGAAGCTATCAGAAAGTATAAAAGAAAAGAAGACTCTCAGAGGCTTGTTGTTGTTGCTTAGTCTCTAAGTCGTGTCTGACCCTTTGCAATCCCATGGACTGTAGCCCACCAGGTTCCTCTCTCCATTGGATTTCCCAGGCAAGAATACTGGAGTAGGTTGCCATTTCCTCCTCCAGGGGATCTTCCCGACCCAGGGATTGAATGCATCTTGTGTTTCCTGAATAGTCAGATGGATTCTTTACCACTGAGCCACCAGGAAAGCCCATCTCAGAAACGTTACTTTCTGGAAACATCACATAGCTCCATTATTAGCCGTTTTTATTAAAGCAACTTGGCAGCCTATGTAGATACACATTCAATATACTAAATCTGAAAANTTGAATGCATCTTGTGTTTCCTGAATAGTCAGATGGATTCTTTACCACTGAGCCACCAGGAAAGCCCATCTCAGAAACGTTACTTTCTGGAAACATCACATAGCTCCATTATTAGCCGTTTTTATTAAAGCAACTTGGCAGCCTATGTAGATACACATTCAATATACTAAATCTGAAAAATATTTCTGAAAATTTTCTGAAGCTTTTCCTCAAAAAGCTTAAGTTTGCATACCAAATTCATAATTCACAAAGCTCTTGTGTGATCTTGTTTAGTCCTGAAAATAATTCTGCTGTTAGGAACTGAGAGCACATATACTACATATGGGTTCTAAGGCTGTGGGTCCCAATCTTGACTTGGCTTCTCATCAGCTGAACTCTTGGTAATCCAAGACTCAACTATGCCTCACTCTGCTCATCTGTAAAATAGAGACAATAATGATACCTACCTAAAAGTACTATGGTGAGAAATTAAATGAGGTAATATATGTTTGTCAATCACTTAGCACTTGGAGTTTATTCACAAGTTTCAATTTAGCATGCTTTCAATATTCTAAAATTTTAACATGGAAAGTGTCAGAATGGCTTCCTTATTGTTTAAAACACTGAAGCATGTAGCATGCGCTTACACTCAGTCATATCCAGCTTTTTGTGACCCCACAGAATAGCCCAACAGGCTCTTCTGTCCATGGGATTCTCTAGGCAATCTTTCTGACCCAAGGATCAAGCCCACATCTCTTACATCTCCTGCATTGGCAGGTAGATTCTTTACCCCTGAGCCATCTGAGAGTCTTATTAACTGTTCAATAAATGTGTGCTATTATTATCCTTATGGCAGATTATATTTTCCAAAGATGTGACACCAATATATACCATCCATGTGTTGCTTTTACAATGCGACATTGTCACTTCTGCATTGAGAAATGGAGAAATGGAGCTTCTGAAGCTAAGTCATACAGGTATTACAACTTTGTCCAGCCATCTAGAGATATCTGACATTGGAAACCAGTTACCACAAGATGAAGGAGCCAAGCAGCCCCTCATCATGGAGAGGGTGTGTGTAGGTACTCCAGCCACAGAACAAGGTCCCAGCACACAGCCAGCATCAACCGACCAAGAGAGGTGAGTAAGTAAGGTTACAGGTCACTCCAGCTCCCAGAGTTTGAGCCACTCCAGCTGATGCCAAGTAGAGCAGAGAGTTGTCCCCACTGAGTCCCATCCAATTGTAGATTCATGAAAAAAAGGTAATTTTGCTATTTTAAGTTGCTGCTGCTGCTGCTGCTAAGTCACTTCCATCATGTCTGAATCTGTGCGACCCCATAGATGGTAGTTTTAGGAACGTGAATTTTGCCTAAGATTACACAGATATTTAGAGGTAGCAAGTGAACCTGGAGGCAGATTTTCCAATTTGAATCATGTTTTCGTGTCACAATTTCAAACTCAGACAGTTACCTTAAGCAACAATGTCTTGAGTATATGCCTGGCTCTTTGTCACATTGTAGGTTGATCTTACCCCATCTCTCATCATTTGAATTCAGGAAGCCTGCTATCCTGGTGGCTCAGATGGTAAGAATCTGCGTGCAAAGCAAGAGACTCAGATTTGATTCCTGGTTTGGGAAGATCTCTGGAGAACAGAATGGCCACCCACTCCAGTATTCTTGCCTGGAGAATTTCATGGACAGAGGAGCCTGGCAGGACACAGTTCACAGAGTTGCAAAGAGTTGGACATGACTGAAGTGACTGAGCACAGACACACACACACAGCCTCCCACAAACCGCATCTCAGAAGGAAATACCATCCATGGGCAACAGCAGGTACATCATGACTCCTGACAGGAATTTCTGTTTCTGCTCTGTCTGTCTCTTCATTTGGCTGCCAGATTAGACTGCCTTCCTGACTTCTGATCCTGAACTAATCACGCACCACCACTCATTAGGCCATCACCTGAAGTTTCAAGTACTTAGGAGCCCCTTCATTAGAGAACATTTAGATATCCTCTAATTCTCCACACTGTCTCTTTGCTTGGAGTTCTGTAAGCATAAATCCACACTTAGTAACATAATGTTGTGAAATGCTAACTATGCTTCTTAAATGAAAACTAATGTTAACTTCTGAGCCAAGAAAATTTTAATATGAAGCTAATGAAGCTGTAAGCTTTAGGGCTGCTAACTTAAATACATTTCTTCCAAGGCTGTGGAAGAGGCTGTAATGATATACTTATGGACATTTTTAAAATTAAATTTGATAAGTGCAGTGTACTTTCAACAACCTTAAATCTTCCCCTATTCCTCAGAGTGGCTTTGTCAAAATGGAACACACACCACAGCTATTAACTTCTTTTTCTTTAGGAGTGGTTTTTGAATTAACTTAAAATCTTAAAACTGTTTGAAAACAGAAAAGTTAAAACAACTTATTCACAGTCTAAAATTTTCAATAAAGTTTATTCAGTTCAGTTCAGTCGCTCAGTTGTGTCCGACTCTGCAATCCCATGAATCGCAGCACGCCAAGCCTCCCTGTCCATCACCAGCTCCTGGGGTCTGCCCAAACTCATATCCATCGAGTCAGTGATGCCATCCAGCCATATCATCTTCTATCGTCCCCTTCTCCTCCTGCCCCGAAATCCCTCCCAGCATCAGGATCTTTTCCAGTGAGTCAGCTCTTCACATGAGGTGGCCAAAGTATTGGAGTTTCAGTCCTTCCAATGAACACCCAGGACTGATCTCCTTTAGGGTGGACTGGTTGGATCTCCTTGCAGTCCAAGGGACTCTCAAGAGTCTTCTCCAATACCACAGTTCAAAAGCATCAATTCTTTGGTGCTCAGCTTTCTTTATAGTCCAACTCTCACGTCCATACACGACCACTGGAAAAACCATAGCCTTGACTAGACAGACTTTTGTTGGCAAAGTAATGTCTCTGCTTTTTAATATGCCATCTAGGTTGGTCATAACTTTCCTTCCAAGGAGTAACCATCGTTTAATTTCATGGCTGCAATCACCATCTGCAGTGATTTTGGAGCCCCCAAAAATAAAGTCTGACACTATTTCCACTGTTTCCCCATCTATTTGCCATGAATTGATGGGACCAGATGCCATGATCTTCATTTTCTGAATGTTGAGCTTTAAGGCAAATTTTTCACTCTCCTCTTTCACTTTCATCAAGAGGCTTTTTAGATCTTAAAGTTTATTAGAGCTTCTCAAAATAAGAAATAAAATTAGGATTTTAATAACCAAATACACAGGGGAATTTTTCCCTCTCCCCCAGTAGTTACAAATTCAACTGATATGCTACAACTAATTATATATTTAGAACATGCAAGTATTTGAAAACTCTTCTATAATAGACCAGTACAAAATGAGATTATTATTTAGTTTAGACTATTTTGATGCCCTGCTTCAGTCATTTTAGGAAATGAGCTTGGCTCTACTTTAAACTGATAATATTGATAATTTTTAAAAGTTAAACTATATCTACAATATATGTTAAAATATATATATTTGTGTATAAACACCTCCATGCCAAAAATATACAGGAAAGCAATATATCTAAAAGTTAACAGTAAATATCTTTTGGTGGTGAGATTATGGTTGATTTTTCTTTCCTTTATGGTTGACTTTTCTTTCCTTTATGTTTTCCTCTATTTTAGAAATATTTATCATAAATGTAGACTATCTTTATAATCAGAAATAAAGGATAAGCATTCACTGTCAATAATCCCTTTTTTCTTATGGTGGTCCAAATAAAATCATAGTTGCATGTAGTTCAGTCTTCATTAAGATTAACTAAGTTTGTACCACAATTTGGGCCAACTTTTAGGATGTCCGTTAAAAGGAATCTTCCTAAAATCTACACACACACACACACACACAAATAATAAAGTAGAAGCTCTTTGAAACAGAAAATTATTTTTCTCTCATTTATGGCTATAAGTAGCAGTAGGTAGCAATATATCATTTCAGAATTTTTTAAAAAGTGATTATAAAACAATCTGAACTTGAAGAAGCTAAGACAAATACTCTCACCAGTTGAATTAAACCACAAATTCATTTTCACTTAATGGCTGACTTTCCTATTGCTTTTAAGCTTTTTCAAAATAGACTGCTTTCTTCTAGAACCAGGTGATAAAATGAAGGAGTAATTCAACCTTAATTAGGAGTCTTAAAAAGTGAATTGGAAAAAAAACCGGGAACATATGCAGGATGATAAGCATTCACATAAACAGTAATTCAGAATAGAAAAGGAGAAAATTAAAAGAGCCTATGTGCTTAAAGGAGCTATTAGAGTTGATAAACATAAAATTATTAACTAAGCCTCAGATATACTTAGAATATTGACTTAAACTCCCAACTTATAAGTTACACATTTAGTCTAATAAAGTAGTGAGAGCTAGAAAGAAAAAAAAAAATAATGAAAGGTGAGAAGAGAAAGAAGAAGGAAGAAAAAAGGGAAGGAAAGAGGGAAGGAGTGACAGAGGGCAGGAAGAGAGGGAAATCAGCTAAACCATAACCAAGACTGAAAATGCCCAGAATAGCCAGAACAGAGAGAAAATATAGTCACAAATAGTAACTGAACTAAGATGTAAACATTTCTGTGCATATTCAATTGTCTTAATTGAAATAATACCAATTTAAAATAAAGTGAAATTAATTTTTCAGAGATGGGAATAGTAAATATAGTTTTATCTACTTCCAGACCCTGTATTGGCAAGTAGTAAGCTAAAGATAAACTAGAGAAGTACCATAGAAAGTAATCTGGATCATTCTCTTTTTTTAATATAAATTTATTTATTTTAATTGGAGGTTAATTACTTTACTATATTGTATTGGTTTTGCCATACATCNTAAGCTAAAGATAAACTAGAGAAGTACCATAGAAAGTAATCTGGATCATTCTCTTTTTTTAATATAAATTTATTTATTTTAATTGGAGGTTAATTACTTTACTATATTGTATTGGTTTTGCCATACATCAACATGTATCCACCACAGGTATACACATGTTCCCCATCCTGAATGCCCCTCCCTCCTCCCTCCCCGCACCATCCCTCTGGGTTGTCCCAGTGCACCAGCCCCAAGCATCCAGTATGGTGCATTGAACCTGGGCTGGTGACTCATTTCATATATGATATTACACATGTTTCATTCTTAAGCTCAACCCTATCAAGATTTGGAGTGACTGAATCACACCAAGTGAAAATATTTTAAAGAATTATTTTTTCCTGTAAATGATGTCATTAGCATTAGATAATCAAAGTAAGTTTACTCACATCACTAATAGACAGTTTTCTCTTTTTGTTTAAATGACTAGCTGGAATTTTTTAAAAATTTCTTATTTCAAGAATCCTAAGCAATTTTTCTCTTCCTAGAACTCTGCAGCCATTAATGCAAACTGAAGAAATGCATTGGATTAGATTCTCTAAATTATAAATGATCAGAGATGACGTGTTTGAGATAAGCTGCTCTTTAAAATTATGGGGGGTCCAAAATGCCCTCACTTTCATCTTTATTCATGAATATTATCACTGAATTGTTGTTGATTTGTCAAAAGAAATGTTTATTATGGTATGGCTATTCCTTGTGTCACAGAAATAAATATAGCTGGTATGCAGATCATGAAAATTATTATTGCCAACACATGATATAGATATAAATGTATATAAATATACATACACGTACTAATGTACTATAGTGATCACTGTCTACAAAGTGATAAGGAAAATTGTCAATAGAATAATATATTTGGAAAAATTAAATATTTAGTTAATTTAGAGACCATCTTTTCCAAAATCAATTCAAACATTTAATGTGTTCTTTGAAATCTACAATGAGCAAAATATTATGGTTATCAGTAGTCTTCAACCAAATTAAAAAGTCATAAAACTTAGTATTTTAACTTATGCAGTATTTAAGTGTTTAAGTCTCCAGTGTTCTAAGTTTAAGTCAATTTATTTTTTTTTAAAGAAAGTATGGCTTTGGAAGCATCATATTGATTAAAGGCATTTGCTAGTTCCAATTCCTCAGGAATTTTTTTTTAAATCTGTAAACTAGGAAAATAATATGGAATTTCTATAAAGATATAGAAAATGTGTGTAAATCATATGTTATAGTACTTGGCATTTAATATTTCTGAAACAGTCAAAGCTTAAATTGAAAGAAAAATTATGAGTTTTGTAAAATAAACTATGCTGATTCCTCAGAAGAAATTGTTTTGCAAATATTAAAAACTGTTTTTCTGCTTTATGATGAATATCTGAGCATCTTACTTCTCATAGAGCTATTCAATTAACAGCAGCGACTTAAAAATAAGAATGACTCCATGGTAGCGCTAGAAATCTGGGAAGGGTGCCAGTAGCAGACAAGAATAGTGGAAGATTTCTAAAAGATATAGGCAGATGGGATCAGATTGATAGTAAAATCTGACAGAGCTGAGCCTGTAGCACTGAAACCACACAAGAGAACGGTATTAAAGGATGACCCAGAGAGATGATATGGCGAGGGAGGTGGGATGGGGGTTCTGATTGGGAACTCATGTACACCTGTGGCAGATTCATGTCAATGTATGGCAAAACCAATACAGTATTGTAANTGTAGCACTGAAACCACACAAGAGAACGGTATTAAAGGATGACCCAGAGAGATGATATGGCGAGGGAGGTGGGATGGGGGTTCTGATTGGGAACTCATGTACACCTGTGGCAGATTCATGTCAATGTATGGCAAAACCAATACAGTATTGTAAAGTAAAATAAAGTAAAATTTTAAAAAATTTTAAAAAAGTGTGTTCTTTCTTTTCAGAACCAAGATCAAAGACAGAAGGGACTAAAAGCACAGTTAGGCAGGGGAATGGTGAACTGTAGTGGAATGAAAAGTTGAACTGCTGATTGTATCATGACCCTCACTAAATCCTCAAGATCATTTCTCTAAATAAAATTAAGGATCTGCCATAAGAAACTTACAGAAGTTATTGAAACAGAATAAGAATATCTCAGTGATACCCCCAGGTAACTTCCAACCATCTCTTCCTCTGCTGTCCTCTTCTCCTCCTGCCTTCACTCTTTCCCAGCATCAAGGTCTTTTCTTATGACTTGGCTCTTCACATCAGGTGGCCAAAGTATTGGAGCTTCAAATTCAGCATCAGTCCTTCCAATGAATATTCAGGACTAATATCCTTTAGGATTGACTGGTTTGATCTCCTGGAAGTCCAGGGAGTCTCAAGAGTCTTTCCCAACAACACAATTCAAAAACATCAATTCTTTGGTGCTCGGCCTTCTGTATGGTCCAACTCTCACATCCATACATTGATTCAGTTCAGTTCAGTTGCTCAGTCATGTCTGACTCTTTGCAGCCCCTTGGACTGCAGCACACCAGGTTTCTGTGTCCATCACCAAGTCCCAGAGCTTACTCAAACTCATGTCCATTGAGTCAGTGACACAATCCAACCATCTCAACCTCTGTTGTCCCCTTCTCCTCCCACCTTCAATCTTTCCCAGCATCAGGGTCTTNCAGCCCCTTGGACTGCAGCACACCAGGTTTCTGTGTCCATCACCAAGTCCCAGAGCTTACTCAAACTCATGTCCATTGAGTCAGTGACACAATCCAACCATCTCAACCTCTGTTGTCCCCTTCTCCTCCCACCTTCAATCTTTCCCAGCATCAGGGTCTTTTCAAATGAGTCCGTTCTTCACATTAGGTAGCCAAAGTATTGGAGTTTCAGCTTCAACATCAATCCCTCCAATGAATATTCAGGACTGATTTCCTTTATGATGGACTGGTTGGATTTCCTTGCAGTCCAACGGACTTTCAAGAGTGTTCTCCAACACCACAGTTCAAACTATCAATTCTTCAGTGATCAGCTTTCTTTATAGTCCAACTCTCACATCTGTACATGACTATTAGAAAAATAGCTTTGACTAAATGGACCTTTGTTGGCAAAGTAATTTCTCTGATTTTTAATACACTGTCTAGATTGATCATAGCTTTTCTTCCAAAGAGCAAGCATCTTTTAATTTCATGGCTGCAACCACGATCTGCAGTGATTTTGGAGCCCCCCAAAATAAAGTCTCTTACTGTTTCCATTGTTTCCCTATCTGTTTGCCATGAAATGATGGGACTAGATGCTATGATCTTAGGTTTTTTGAATGCTATGATTTAAGCCAGCTTTTTCACTCTCCTCTTTCACTTTCATCAAGAGGTTCTTTAGTTCCTCTTCACTTTATGCCATAAAAGTGGTGTCATCTGGTGCCATGATGGTGGTGTCATCATATATACAATGTACATATTTATATTTTAGGTTTGCTTTAAAAAAGACAGCCAAGAACATAAATTCTTGATTTTTAAAAAAATCCTGAAGTGGGGGAAGAAAAAGGAAAACTGAATGTTCTCAGTCTCTTTGAGAGGGATGGAAGTGAGAATATGGAGGCTATAGATTTTTTTTTATTGAAGTCTAGTTGATTTTTAATATTGTGTTATTTTCAGATATACAGCAAAATGATTCATTTTTAAGTTACTTTTATGTATAGGTTATTATAAGATATTGAATATAGTTCCCTGTCATACAGTAAATCCCATTACTTGTTTTGTATAGAGTAATTTGTATCTGTTAATTTTATACTCCTATTTCATCAATCTTCCTCTTCCTTTCCCCATTGGTAACCATAAGTTTCTTTTCTATGTCTGTGAGTCAGTTCCTGCTTTGTATAAGAATTCACTTGTATTATTTTTAGATTGCATATATAAGTGATATCACATAATATTTGTCTTTCTCTGTCTGATTTCCTTCACTTAATATGACATTCCTTAAGTCCATCCACATTTCTGCAAATGATAATATTTCAATTTTTTCCATGGCTGATAATATCCCATTATTTTTCTTGGCTGAGTAATATCTCAGCCAATCATCTGTTGATGGGTACTTGAGATGTTTCCATGTCTTGGCTACTATAAAAAGTGCTGCTATGAACACTAGACTGCATACACCCTTTTAAATTAAAGTTTTTAATTCTCTTCAAATATATAACCAGGAGTGGGATTGCTAGATCATAGATTAACTATGTTTAGGGTTTTTAATTTTTTTTTTTTTTGCTTCACTCTGCATCTTGTGGGATCTCAGTTCCCCAATCAGGAGTCAAACCCATGCCCCCTGCAGTGCAAGTGTGGCATCTTAGTCACTGGACTCCCAGGGAATTCCTGGAATTCCTTATTTTTAATTATTTTTCAGGAACCTCCATACAGTTTTCCATAGTGGCTGCACCAATATACATTCCCACCAACAGTGTAAAAGTGTTCCCTTTTCTCCACATCCTCTCTAGTATTTATTATTTGTAGATTTTTGATGATAGCTATTCTGAAGGCTCAGAGGTTAAAGTGTCTGCCTCCAATGCAGGAGACCTGGGTTCGATCCCTGGGTCGGGAAGATCCCCTGGAGAAGGAAATGGTAACCTACTCCAGTATTCTTGCCTAGAGAATCCCATGAACGGAGAAGCCTGGTAGGCTACAGTCCACGGGGTCACAAAGAGTCAGAAACGACTGAGCGACTTCACTACTCACTCACTATTCTGAAAGATGTGAGGAAATACTTCATTGTGGTTTTGATTTGTACTTCTCTAATAATCAGTCATTTTTGAGTATCTTTTTGTGTGCCTGTTGGCCATCTGTATATCTTCTTTGGAAAAATGTCTATTTAGATCTTCTGATGATTTTTTGATTAGGTTGGAAGCTATAGATATTGATTGCTTTGAAACTGACAGGAAAGCATAAGATAAATATGCTTATATAAATATATTTATTAGTTGGAGAAGACTCTTGAGAGTCCCTTGGACTACAAGGAGATCCAACTAGTCCATTCTGAAGGAGATCAGCCCTGGGATTTCTTTGGAAGGAATGATGCTAAAGCTGAAACTCCAGTACTTTGGCCACCTCATGCAAAGAGTTGACCCATTGGAAAAGACTCTGATGCTAGGAGGGATTGGGGGCGGGAGGAAAAGGCGACGACAGAGGATGAGATGGCTGGATGGTATCACTGACTCGAAGGACATGAGTTTGAGTGAACTCTGGGAGATGGTGATAGACAGGGAGGCCTGGCGTGCTGCAATTCATGGGGTCACAAGAGTCGGACATGACTGAGTGACTGAACTGAACTGAACTGAACCAATCTGACCGAAAACANCGGGAGGAAAAGGCGACGACAGAGGATGAGATGGCTGGATGGTATCACTGACTCGAAGGACATGAGTTTGAGTGAACTCTGGGAGATGGTGATAGACAGGGAGGCCTGGCGTGCTGCAATTCATGGGGTCACAAGAGTCGGACATGACTGAGTGACTGAACTGAACTGAACTGAACCAATCTGACCGAAAACATTAAAGAATAAAATAAATAAGAGAATAATCAATTATAAAATGGGAGAAGGACTACATAATGTAAAAGCAATTGTGATAAAATATGTAGATTTTCTTAAAACAGAAACTTTCAGATTAGATGAACAAATATCCAGCTATATGCAAGCTACAAAAATAAATAAATAAATAAAATATCACAGAAAGGTGACAAATGAAGAGCTAGATAGACCCACTAGGCATATGTATCAACAACATATTTTTAAAAGAAAAAATAGTAAAGTAAGCTTAATAAAAAAATTAGTAAAGTAAGTAAAAAATAATTAAATTACCTGTAAAAGAGGATATAATAAACATAATTGTTTATCCAAATCAAATGTCCTCAAAATATTAATAGATAAGCATTCACTTCAAAAATCTAGAAAAAAAAAAAACAAAATGAAATGAAGGAAAATTGAAAACAACAGATATTAATAAAATAGAAAACATAGCAAAATAAAGAAAACAAAAATAAAATCAATATCGGTCTTAAAAAAAAAATAAACAAAATGGACTGATTGCTTCCATATTTGATCAAGAGAAAAAGCAAAGAAAGAAAACAAAAGCACAAGTGAACTACATTGAGAATTAAAGTGAGGGGTGGAGATATAGTGAGAGATAAGCAGAAGATTTTTTTAATGAGATACAACCTTATGTCAAAACCTTAAAATCTATATGGAATGGGAGATAATATAAATTACCATGTTGTCCTAACAAGAACTGAAAAAAATTTAATAAACCAATAACCACAGAAGAAACTAAAAATAAAATTAAAGATTTATCTCCCCATAAAATATACTAAGCTCAGATACCTTTCCAGGTAAATTTTATCAAACCCATAAACTAAACAATAGTAAGAAGTTGAAGTTAGAAAACTTTTTGTTTGAGTCTAAGAAAGCATTCAAAATTGATTATGAAACTGAAAATATGTAATACACATGTGCATACACCCATATAATATATTATGAATCCTGATCTTTCATGAAATTAGATGAAAAGTTCCTAAGTACAATATATAAGAGAACAAAATACAGAAGGATGTCAAAAGATTATATTCAATTATCAGCCTGGATTGAGTCGAGAAATAAAAGACTCAATCAACATTAAAAATATATTAGAGTCAATGTGTTAGCTATTTAATTACATGATCACTCTGACATGAAGAAAAAGTCATTGATAAAATTCAAGACTTGTTCTTGAGTTCTAAAAATTAAACTAAGTTAAAGATGGGCAATGGGCTTCTCAGGTGGATCAGTCATAAAGAATCCACCTACCAATGCAGGAGATATGGGCTCGATCTCTGGTTCAGGAAGATCCCCTGGAGGAGTAAATGACAACCCACTCCAGTATTCTTGCTTGAAAAATCCCATGGACAGAGGAGTCTGATAGGCCACAGTCCATGGGTTTGCAAAGAGCTGGACATGACTGAGCAACTGAGTAGACATGCACACAATCTGAGTGAAATATCCCTCAAGCTGAAGAATGCTACCTAACAAATACAAATTTTAAAATATTAAGAGCTAAAATCTGAAAAGATCTTAAAAACAATGAAATACCTTTGTTACTTCATAAAATGCAGTTACATACTGTAACTACAGTGTAATTATATGGCATTGTTTATAGCCAATGCAAAGGACAAGAAAAAATATTCATAGACAAACAATAAGATAAGAGATGAGTCATTAAATATTAGCTGAAAAGTAACAAAAGTTATTTTATAGATTATGTTTGTGTGCTACTTAATACTAGAGATGAACTAGAAAAAGTTAGAACTGAAACAAAAGTACATGTTGATCAGTTACAAGATCATCCAACCAAAATCAATAGCTTTACTATAACCAATTAAGAAATATTGTGGAAAAAATCTAATTAACAAATGAAGTAGTCAATCTAAAGTTACTAGGAATAAACTGAATAAGAAATGTGCTAGACATGTCACAATGGTGTGATCACTCACCTAGAGCCAGACATCCTGGAATGTGAAGTCAAGTGGGCCTTANATGCGAAGAGTTGACTCATTGGAAAAGACCCTGATGCTGGGAGGGATTGGGGGCAGGAGAAGAAGGGGACAACAGAGGATGAGATGGCTGGATGGCATCACCAACTCAATGGACATGAGTTTGAGTGAACTCTGGGAGTTGATGATGGACAGGGAGGCCTGGCGTGCTGTGATTCACAGGGTCGCAAAGAGTTGGACACGACTGAGCAATTGAACTGAACTGAACTCAGACCTATATGAATGGGAAAACAGTATTATAAAATTATCTTTTCTCAATGCTTTTATAACTGAAATTTAACATTCAGTGCTGAAATTAATTGGAAGAATAGAAGATAATATAATTAAGCAACATGGAGAAAGAATAATAATGAGAATACAAAGCTACAGCTAGATCTACAGAACTGTGANAACTGAACTGAACTCAGACCTATATGAATGGGAAAACAGTATTATAAAATTATCTTTTCTCAATGCTTTTATAACTGAAATTTAACATTCAGTGCTGAAATTAATTGGAAGAATAGAAGATAATATAATTAAGCAACATGGAGAAAGAATAATAATGAGAATACAAAGCTACAGCTAGATCTACAGAACTGTGATAGTGGTTGCCACATATTGAGGACCAAGCACTGCTCCAAACATGATGTGCGCACACACACACACACACACATATACTCATGTAATCCTCGAAACAACTATATGATTATTATCATCATTTTAAGATGACGAAGTGAACCACAGAAAAGTTAACTAACATACCTAAAGTCACACAGGTACCACTTTAAAAATCTATAGGACTGAGGGAAGTTGCTCAGTTTTCCCTCATAAATAACAATTGCATCAATCAGGATTTTACTAGAACTATAATAGCACCTGAAGTGTAGATTTCTGGGTTATTCAAAGAATTGTCATGTGTTTTAGTCCTTTATCATGCAACTGATTAAATGAATAAGTTTTTAAGGAAAAACAAAGACCTTACCATATCTTCAGTACCTGAAGTACTGGAATAATGACTAGACAACAGACTTAAACAGTAAAATTCTTGTCTAAAGCACCTTATTTTGTGTGCATTTTCCACATCATTAAAATGGGTAACAATGCATTATTTCAGGGATTACATGAGAATATATGTGATTTACATAGTCTATTTGTTGAGTGAATAAATAATCCTATCAGCCAAATATAACTAAATATTGTAATTTTAATACATGTAATCAGTAAATACTACTATCATTTATTACTATATAATAAACAATTTTTATCATTTAGCCATGATTTTGAAGGCCATATAGTATTTCACAAAGTGGAGGTGTCCTGACTTACATAAGCATTCCCCAGCGG